>CAUYQV010118782.1:0-53724 GCA_963574575.1 Galagoides demidoff
TGAGCAGCCCCTCTCAGAGCTCTCTAGACACTGCCTTCCACTGCTCTTCCTCACCAGACTGCGCTCTGTGGGAAGGATCAGGTCCTAGTCATCTCTGTGCAGCTGGTCCTGGCACAGAGCGGGCTTTAGGTCCATGTGTGCGGCTACACTCTGCACTGGGCAGGCCCTTGTTCAGGAAACATTGGTGAAGGAACAAGACAGAGAGAGTGAAGGAAAACTGAATGTGCATTCGAGGAAAGTTGAGTTGTTGGAATGCTCAGTTCAGGTTAAAGAAACAACAGATAGCATTTTATCTGCTTTCATTCTTGGGAAACCAAAAATCTACCTATAAAATTGTGTCTACTCAAGATTAAGTTCTGGTCAAAGGAAGGAGTATAGAAAACCAATGGCTGGAACACAGAACACTTGGTCCAGTATAAAATTACAAAATTAATTGTACAGTTCATGAATGCCATGCACAGAAAGACAGCCATAAACACCGAAGTAAAACTATAAAAGAAAACTGAAGACTTGACAGATTTACAGGATTCACTACATGTACCATGGAGAAACACCAAACACCAAGAGAAAAGTTAAAGGGGAAACTTACAATTACCTGCTGGTCTGAGGGAATAAACTCAAGAGCTTTCTGGATGACACGGCAGCCATACATCTGTAATGCCAAGGACAGGACATGGCCTCGAATTCGTTCTGCCAAAGCCAGCTTCTGTTCAAGGCTGCCAAACTAGATACAATGTGTGGGTGAACACCATTACTTAGGTAGAAGGAAAGAAACCAGAGAAAGTAAAGCATTCATTATTCTGTACAACCATTAACATAACCTCTTTTAGTCCTGTTACCTATGATCAACTAAACCTTTTACTTTAAAGGACTTTGTTTTAAGCCAGCAGTTTGCAACCTCTAATAACAAGGAATGTTCTTTTTTTTTTTTTTTTTTGGAGACAGAGTCTCACTTTGTTGGCCTGGGTAGAGCACCATGGTGTTACAGCTCACAACAACTTCAAACTCTTAGGCTCAAGTGATCCTCTTGCCTCAGCCTCCCGAGTAGCTGGGACTACAGGCGCCTGCCACAACATCCAGCTTATTTTTCTACTTTAAGTTAGAGAGGAGGTTTCACTCTTGCTGAGACTGGTCTCAAACTCCTGAGCTTAAGCAATCCATCCACCTCAGCCTCCCAGAGTGCTAGGATTACAGGCATGAGCCAGTATACCAGCCTAAGGAATGCATTTCCATTTTAAAAAATTTCTCAACGTGGCAAATCTAGTAAGTGTAGAGTATAAGTGTCTCAACACAATAATTAAGAAGTGCAGTGGCTACGTTGACCAGTTTGTTTTAAGTATTTCAAATTGTATATAAAACCAGCACACTGTATCCCATAAATGCATTAATGCACACAGCTATGATTTAATTTAAAAAAAAAAAGAGGTCAAGGCCATTTTAAGATTACAAGGTACTAGATCCAAGTTGCCTTTGAAAAGTGATGATGTTCTGAGTAACTCAAAACTGCAATGAAGATCTGGTATTGGAAATAAAAAGAAATTACAACAACAACAAAAAATTTTTTTTCAGATACCCAATAGTAGTAGGTTCACTACTGGTATCTGTTAAGCAAATATGTAATTCCTCACAGCTGTCTTAATTCATTAATACTATTAAATGAATTTATGCTCCATTAATTATAAGAGCACTTACAATTATTCTAAAATAAATTACGTGTGAGTGACACCATTTTTTTGGGCTTTAGACAATGTCTGGTGAAGACATAAATACAGCAAATCTGCACTTCAGGTGTCTTAAGGTCCATGGGTTGACAAGTTCCTTCATCGGCTGGGCGCCTGTGGCTCAAGTGGCTAAAGCACCAGCCATATACACCTAAGGTGGCAGGTTCAAACCCAGCCCAGGCCCGCCAAACAACAATGATGGCTGCAAAAAATGGCCGGGCGTTGTGGCGGGCGCCTGTGGTCCCAGCTACTTGGGAGGCAGAGGCAGGAGACTCGCTTGAGCCTACGAGTTGGAGGTGGCTGTGAGCCATGATGCCACAGTACTCAGGGGGACAGCTTGAGGCTCTGTCTCAAAAAAAAGAAAAGAAAAGTTCCTTCATCTACATGAAGTTTAAACCAAAGTAAACATGCACACTCCATTTGGAATTAGTGCTCTATCTACATCATTTCAAGAACTTGTGTTTTCATTTATCAGGGCAATAAACTCTGCAGGGGAAATGTTAGTATAATCAAAGTTAAAATTCTACTTTAAATGATTTTCTGTTCTTGGCTTTTAATGTTTCAGTAGCACAATGAGACTACAGGAGACTTTATGAATTATTAGCTTGTCCCATGCGCTATTTTTTCCACACAAGAGCACTAAGGTCCAGGGAAGTTCTTTAGCCTGCCCTAAATCACATGGCTATCATAGAGTACATTTTGCCACCCCAAGCTGCATTATGCTCCAGAGGTAAAGAGCTCTGTATGTTTACACTTGTGACAAAATGGCATAGCAAAGACATTCTAAAATAAAAGATGTAAGAATCACACTTAAATTGGCTTCTTAGTCTACAGGTGGAGAATTCAGGATCAAAGAACATATGTCTTCATGGAAAAAGTTGAGAAATAAAGGCTGTAAGCCTTTTATTTTTCCCATCATCCAAATCAAACAAAATGATACGTAAGACATTTATAAATCTGTTATGTGGCAAGTAATACTACATATACAGAGTTCTAGCATTTTCCACACATTTCATGTCATTCTAGATTTATAACTTGGGGTTATAAACACCACAGAACCAATTTAGGAGAGTAAGCAAAAAATCCCTGCCACTCTCAAATTTTACTTTACAGGAAACAGACATTACTAACCCAACAATTTCTCTAATCTTTACCAAAGACAATGATAACAATAGTGGACATTATTCAAATCAACAGGTAACAATCATCTAAGAAGAAGCATCTAACAATTCTTGTGACTTAATATATAATGAATAATACTGGAATTGGTGTTCACTGACAATTCTCTAGGAAACTTATTTTTATTTCATTTACCTTTGTATTTTATTAAACTCCTGCTAAAATTACCTTACATAGATTACTCCTTCAAAAGTTACATTTAGTGAAACTATTATAATAATCAGAAATAATGTACTGGATCCTAAATAGAGACAACAGTTCTCAAAACACATTTAAAAAACTGATAGGGAGGTGGCACCTGTGGCTCAGTGAATGGGGAACCAGCCCCACACACCGAGGGTGGCAGGTTCAAACCTGGCCCCAGCCAAACTGCAACAAAAAAATAGCTGGGCATTGTGGTGGGCGCCTGTAGTCCCAGCTACTCAGGAGGCTGAGGCAAGAGAATCACCTAATCCCAAGAGCTGGAGGTTACTGTGAGCTGTGACACCACAGCACTCTACCAAGGGCAACAAAGTGAGACTCTGGCTCAAATAAATAAATAAATAACAGATAGGCATCATCTGTTGAGTACTTTATAGAGAATACACAAGATTACTGCTTATGAACTGGAAAACCACTAAAAAACTCTTCAAAAAGTCCAAACACATTTCATTTTGAGAAATGGAATGGGATTGGTATTCTTACAAGGGCTAATGAAAATCAAAATGCTCTGGAGATTCTCTAAAGTCAAAGAATAGGATGAACAAAGGCTTACTTCAAAGAACTTCTGAATGACATAATTCCCAAACACATCCACCATTAGTTGGTAAGCAGCCTGAAGGATTTCATTGAACACAAGCTGGCGCTCAGCTGGTGTGGCACGCTCTAGTTTCAGCTGAATGAATCTGAAATACAAAGTAAAAAGGGCAATCATAACATTTAAGGAAGACTTGGAAGTACGCAACTGCTAACTCAATTTATATAATGTATCCATTCTGAAACTATGCATGAGTGCTGCGTGTGTATACACACATGCACATAAGAAACTGAATGTTACATAAATTCATCACTTCAATTCACTTTCAAGGAAGAATTTCTAAAAAAGAGGAAGTACTCTCCAATTTAACTGACTTATAAAGATATATTTAAAATTTTAGGACACTGCATTCCAGTAGGGCATAAGTACTGAAGTGTATTTATTTGCTGGGTAGCAGTGAGGTGGAGAAGTGAGAGGAGGGAAGGGAGGCAGATGTAGCACAAGCTGTATTCTACTTGACCTTTGCCTTTAGAAACCAGTCCCATATCAATGAACTCAACGATTATGGTCCTTACTGCTCTTTTACTCATTTTCATACAAAGCAGTATTCATTATCTTCTGAAATAGCAGCTACTCAGTTTGGCTTTCTGAGTTCAAGAAAATAAATCTGCCTCTGAATCTGGCCTATATGAACCAAATATGAGAAATCCTTGCCCAGAAGCAAGCTGGCAGACCTTAAAGAGGAGGTAGGTTCTTTAGAAGCTGCTTTGCTGGATAAAGAAAAAGAAACAGAAACAAAGAGAAATGGGAAAGAGGGAATGGTGATGCCACCAAAATTCTACTTGATCTCTAGGACCAGGTTCCCTTTCTGTGAAGCCCACTGGTGCAGCGAGGCAGGAAGGGTAGCACACTGAATTCTGTCTCCGGTAATAGCTTCTTTTCTCATGACTACACAAACCGTCACTTCCACAGAATGGAACAACAAAGAAAAGTGGTAGTGCTGTCTTACGCTGCCAAGATCCAAACTTGTACCTGAATAGTGTGTTTTTGAGAGCAAAAGATTGTTCATAATGCTTATGATAGCAAAAGTATGCATATGTTAGTGTTTCTGTTTATTACACTGTAGATTTTTTTGGAGATTCGTACAAACTAGAAAAACTAAGCTAAATCTTTCACAAAGGTAAAAAGGTTAAGCATGTAATCTGGACTATCAAAGACTCTCTTCAAAACACTTGTTTTTCTGGTGACCCTCACATCACATCCCTTAGAAATAAATAACGGGAAGCATACCAAAGGCATGCTTTATTTAAATTACTTTATGGCAATTTCTTTTAGTATACCTATCTGAAGCAAAGAATTAAAGGCATTAAGATTTCAGTTACCTTAAGTGCCAAAGCCAAGTCCTCACCTGGACCCATGCTGATCTTGAGAAAACTCCATTATATGTCCAGCAATCTCCCGCAGTTGTAAATTGGGGTACCGGTTGTTTCGAAAATCTTCCAAAAGCCTGCTCCTGCCAGAGGGCATGACATCCGACATTCCATATCGCAAACGAGAGGAAGAAAAAAGGGTGCTGCTGGGGCTGAAGAGGCTGGAGGCGCTGCTGGCACTGCGATACTTGGCTTCAGCGCCTGGTGCAGCAGAAATGTATCTTCCACTGCCATTTGTGAGTCCTCCTGTTGGTTACAGAACAGAAGAACTTAAGACCATTCTTAAGGAATTTCATTCAAGAGAAGAAAAAGCACCCCATACATGAAAGCCTACATCATCTCTGATTTCTTCAATTCTGTCCCTTTTATGTTAAGACAATTCTATTAGTGTCATGACTTTTATAATGCCAACTCACCAACCTGGAAGGAAACTTTTACACAAAGATGGAGAGGGGAATCACTTTTACTGCTGACAGTATACTGCTAGCAAAAACGGAGCGACAGCTGCATAGCCCTTAATAAACAGAAGGAACATGTCTACCAGGTGCACCCAGCACTTGAGCAATAGCAGTGAGGACTCAGAAAGCACAAAACACACCAAAATGTCAGTGGTTTACTTCCACTGTGAGCTCCATGGAGATTCCCTTTGTTCTTGAATAACCCCTACTCTGCCATCTGAAACCCACCCCAAAACATCAAGTTATCCCAATTTGTCTGTTTCATTATAGGGAACTGCTGAGAAAGCATGCTTTGAAGGAATGATTGTAAAGCATCCCAGGCCAAGGATGAAACACAGAGGACAGAAAAACTGTCACTGTGTAGCAGGGCATTATGGCAGGCCTCAGCCTCCCAGCTACTTGGGAGGCTGAGGCAAAAGATTCGCTTGAGCCCCTAGAGTTTGAAGTTGCTGTGAACTGTGACAACACAGCAGTCTATTATGCCAAGGGCAACAAAGTAAGACTTGTTTCAAAAATAATAAATAAATAAACATAAGCAAGAAGGAGCATTCCAAGAAATGAGGAGGGAGCAGGTACAAGATGAAGATAAATCTACATGTAGGCAGGACATGAAACCATTAAGAACCACACTTCGGGGATATATTATATATGTATAAACATTAGCAAACATATATACATATGTATATATCCCTAACTCTTTCTCTCTTTGAGATGGGAGGTAGAACTTACTAGAGATCAATATTTTTAGTCACAGGTAAGAGCCTAAGTGGTGCTGGGCAGTGGCTCACTCCCTGTAATTCCAGTACTAGGAGGCCGAGGCAGGTGGATCACCTGAGCTCAGGAATTCAAGACCAGCCTGAGCAAGAGCAAGATCCTGTCTCTAAAAAATAGCCAAGCATTGTGGTGGGCACCTGTAGTCACAGCTACCTGGGAGGCTGAGGCCAAAAAAAAAAAAAGGAGGGAAGGAGCCTCTTTTACTGACTTTACTGTTCTCTAAAGTATTCATTTTGTCAGTGGTAGATTTCACAGGGCTATGTCCTATGACAACCTTCCATAGAAAATAAGGGCTTAAATGTTGTATTTAAATTATTATGTGCTTCAGCTATTTTATAAAGTTCTATAAAGGGGGCTCAGCACCTGTGGTTCAAGTGGCTAGGACGCCAGCCATATACACCTGAGTTGGTGGGTTCGAATCTATAGCCCAGGCCTGCCAAACAACAATGACAACTACAACTAAAAAATGCCGGGCTTTGTGGCCTGTGGTCCCAGCTGCTTGAGAGGCTGAGGCAAGAGAATGGCTTTAAACCCAAGAGTTTGAGGTTGCTGTGAGCTGTGACACCACAGCACTCTATCCAGGGTGATGGCTTGAGACTCTATCTCAAAAAAAAGAAAAGTTCTGTAAAAGGGTTTTCTGCCAGTGACCATCTAGTGTTAGAGCCTCTAACTATGTAGAATGTTCTCATTTATTTGCTTTTTGTACTCATAAGTCTAACAGATTTCTAATGGACAAAGCCCTGACTTCCCACCTTAAAGAAACTCCCAAGGTCTAACATCTGGCTCTGTATTTAACCCAGGCAAAGGCAACAGTGTTCACCAAAATATTTTAAAAATAAGTTCTCCCCAACATTACACCAAGGTAGCCCTAAATTAAAATAAACCTAAGACAGATCATTTGTAATGCATGACAATAATACACCTGAAATACATTCATTTTTAAATGGTTACTTTTACAGATGGTAAGTCTCATTAAAAGAACCAGGTAGAAATCACAAAATACTGCATTTTGATTGAGAATAAGGAAGTACCTAAAATCACACACAAATGGTAAACTACTTGAAATTGATCCAGGTTACTGATCAATAACTTAGAAACCCCTATTTCAGTTCAAGCAAGGACAGAGAAAGGCATTTTATGTTTAAGTTCTGCTTTTCCTGAAAGACTAAAGACACATAGAACCTTCAATATAAAGAACAGAAAGAATAAATTTTAGGAAGATAGGAATTCTATCATGATAAAAGAAAACTAAATGCTTATATTCTTTTCCCCTGGGGTGATTATAAACTTTGAGCTCATTTTTACTCTTATTTCATTACTGTAGGAATGAAAAGGCACAACACTTTTCTTTCCAGTGCACACAAGAAGCCTGGAGGTTCTCAAATATGCACTTAAAAAATTACATGTGCTACTTCTTGATGTTTAAGAGCTTTTAAAGGGCATAGCCTGGGGATCGTGCAAACACCCACAAGCAAAGGCCAGGTGCGATGGCTCCTGCCTGTAATCCTAGCACTCTGTGAGGCCAAGGTGGGTGGACTGCCTGAGCTCATGAGTTTGAGACCAGCCTGAGCAAGGGCAAGATCTCATCTCTAAAAATAGCCAGGCACTGTGGCGGGCGCCTGTAGTCCCAGCCACTTGGGAGGCTAAGGCAAGAGAATTGCTTGAGCCTAAGAGTTTGAGGTTGCTGTGAGCTGTGACGTTACAGCACTCTACCATACCAAGGGTGACAAAGTGAGACTGTCTCCAAAAAAAAAAAAAAAAAAAAAAAACATAAGCAAGAAGGAACATTCCAAGAAATGGGGAGGGAACAGGTATAGGATGAAAAGAGATCTATGTGTCGGCAGGACATAAAATCATTAAGAACTAGACTTTTGGGATATATATAAAAATATTAGCAACATACATACATATATATATATATATATATATATATATGTATGTTTATATTCCTTATTCTTTTTCTCTTTGAGATGGGAGGTAGAATTTACTAGAGATCAAAATTTTAGTCATAGGTGAAAGCCTAAGTACTTTATCTAACCACATAATAAACTACAAATGAGGGTTATAGACCTAGTTGTTAGTAATACTCATAATTAACTATTACAAATGATTGTGGAAATGATACTATTAAATTGAGAAATATGACACATACTTAAGCCCAACAATATACTTCTAACATCCGTCTTGCTCAGGGTCACAAAAACTTTTATATATACACATTCAAGTGTGGGGAAAATGGGAGAGGGAAATTAACAAAAGAATTTCACATATTTAAATATTACAATTTTATGCCAAATCTGGAAGCTTAGATGAAATGAACAAATTCATAGGAAGGCACAAATTATCAAAACTGATTCAAGAAGAAACACAAAATCTGAACCTACAAGATATTTTATGTAAAGAACTTGCATTAGTAAATAAAACTCTTATCACAAATAAGTACTCAGGCCATAATGGATTACCTTGTGAATTTTAACAAATGTTTAAAGAAAAATGTTAAGACTCTAACTGTTCCAGGAAATAGAGAGGAGTGGCACACTTCCAAATTCATACTATAAGGTCAATATCACCCCTACACCAAGCTACATAAGCACATCACAAGTAAGGAAAACAACACAAGCCCTTCATGAATACAGATGCAAATATCCTCAACAAAAATATTAGCAAACTGAATCTAACAGGACCAAGTGGGATTATTCCTAGAATGCAAGGTTAAACAAACATTTAAAAATCAATTGACATACCATACTACAGTCACAGAATAAAGGATTATAAACCACGTGATCAACAATATAGAAAAAGCACTTGACAAAAGCCCAATCCCCTTCACAACAAAGTAATAAAAACTCAATAAACTTGGAATACAAAGAAACATTCTCAGCCTAAACAGGACTTCTACTAAAAGTGCGTGGTGATACTTAAAATATGAATCATTTACTATCAAGATCAGGAACAAGGGAGGGATGTGTGCTCTCATCTATTCTATTTAACACAGTACAGGCTGAGTATCCCTTATCTGAGATGCTTGAAACTACTAGTGTTTTAGATTTCTGATTTTTTTAGGATTTTGGAATATTTGCGTTATACTTACCAGTTTAGGATCCCAAATCTGAAATCTGAAATGCTCCAATGAGCGTTTCCTTTGAATGTCAAGTTGACACTCAAAAAGGTTTGGATTTGGAGGCATTTCAGATTCTAGATTCTCAACCTATACTAGAGGTCCTATCCAGTGCAATCATGCAAGAAAAAGAATAAAGGCATCCAGATTAGGAAATGTTTTTTTATTCTCAGGTGATATAATGCTACAGCTAGAAAACTATAAGGAAGCCATCCAAAACCACCAGAACTACTAATACTACAGCAAGGCCCCAAGATCAATATGCACAAATCAACTATCTTTCTATAGCAAGAAATAATCCAAAAATAAAACTAGAACACAATTCCATTCAGAACAGCATCCAAAAATTACACAAATAAGAATAAATTTAACAAAGAAGTACAAGACCTGGACAATGAAAGTCATAAAACTTTGCCAAGGCAAAGGGTGCTGAAACAACTAGATAGCCACATGTAAAATGATGAACTCTCACTTTTACACAATACACAAAATTAACTCAAAATAGACCCCAAATTTAAATGTAATATGTAAAGTAACAGAATTTATGGAATAAAACATAAGAGAAAATCTTCCAAGGCCTTGAGTTAGGGCAACACTTCCCATAACAAATGCACAATAAATTGGGATCTCATCACAAAGAAAAACCATCGCACTTTAAAGGATACAATTCTAAAAATGAAAGAAAGCAAAAGACCAGGAGATAAAGGATTTGTATCCAGAATATGCAGAGAATTATTACAACTCAATACTAAGATGGGAAAAGCAAACCCAAATTTACAAATGGGTGAAAAATATGAGCAGCCATTTCAAAGATAACAAATGGTTAATGAACACATGAAAAGATAACTCTAGAAATCATTAGTTTATCAGGAAAATGGAAAATAAAGCCACAATCTTGGAATTACCACTTCATGCTCACTACAATAATTATAGTAAATAAGGCAGACAACAAATGTTGATGAAGTAGAAAAACTGGAATCCTTACACAACGGTGATGGAAATATAAAATAGTACAATATAGTTTGGCCATTTCTCAAAAAAATTTAACATAAAATCCAGCAATTCTATATTTCTAGAGAAATGAGGCTTGTCCACAAAAAGACCTGCATGCAAATGTTCATAGCAGCATTCGTTCTAACAGTTAACACTGGAACCAATGAATGTCTGTCAGCTGTGAGTGCAAAGACAAAAGGTAGTATATCATAAAATGGAAGATGATTCAACAAAAAAGAACAAACTACTAACACACACTATATTGTGAATGAATCCCTAACACATGCAGAGGGAAAAAAGCCAGACAGAAAAGACCACACGTCATGTGGTTCCACTTACATGAAATGTCCAGAAAATGCAGATTTACAGATACAAAATAGACCAGTGGTTGACTGGGGCTGTGGGCAGCAATGAGGATTAACTGCAAGCAGGTAGGTGAGATCTTACCAATGCGGTAATAGTCTAAAATGAATTTATGATGACTGCACAACTCAAAGTTACAAAAAGTCATTGAATAGTATACTTGAAATGGGTTAATTTAATGATATGTGAAATAAAACTCAATAAAGTTTTTTCTTTAAGTGTGGACTTTAAATAATTGTTAATGAAACCCACTGAAGTTTCTTAAATAGGCACTCAATAAGTGATTTTTAAATAAATAATGGGGAAAGTTACTGAGTGGGTCACTGATTTTATTTTTAGAACACTCTAACACATGTCTGGCTATAGGGAGGAAATATAGAAATGATGAGATGGAGAAAAGATCCCTGTGATGGGCGATATAGGCTGATATGTACGTTCAAACACTTACTAGTAATGTGGTACTGAGAAGGAAATTCATTAAACCCCACAGGGTTTAAGTTTTCATGTATAAAAGAGTTCTTCTGAGTATTCAACACAATGAATACAAAGTGCTTAGTATGGCTGCTCATGATAAAGTAACTGATGGCCAATGACAGCAGTGAAATAATATTAATAATAGAAGATGTATTGGGTGTGGCCCAATACATATATGATAAGTTTCTTGCACCAAAATATCTTTAGGGCCTTTGTATAAACATTGTTAGACACCAAGTATAAAAAGTCTATAATCTCTAAGCTGGGACTAAGGCAGAGAAGAACCCTTTCTCTCGAAAACAGATTGCGGCTCGGCACCTATGGCTCAAGCGGCTAAGGCGCCAGCCACATACACCTACACCTAAGGTGGCAGGTTCGCATCCCCAGCCCGGGTCCGCCAAACAACAATGATGGCTATAACCAAAAAATGGCCGGGCGTTGTGGAGGGCGCCTGTGGTCCCAGCTACTTGGGAGGCTGAGGCAGGAGACTCGCTTGAGCCCAGGAGTTGGAGGTTGCTATGAGCTGTGATGCCATGGCACTCTATCCAGGGGGATAGCTTGAGGCTCCGTCTCAAAAAAAGAAAAAAAAAGAAAAACAGATTGAGCTGAGGTAAAGTTCTACCAATCAAAACACAAAGTTCCTATGAAATGGCATCTATGGTGTGTACACTACATACAACAGAAGTCCATGCAAATGCGCACAAATAAAATTACTTACAGGTAAATATTTTTAAAAAGTAACATTAAACTAGGCAGGCAGTATACAAGAAATAATGGATACTTTACAGGGAAAACATGAATTAAGAAGCAGTACTTTGAATTGCTAATACACTGAAAAGAAGAAAGGAACCAGGCATGCAAGTAGTACTTTCAGCTCCATTTTCACATACAAAGCAGCATTTAGTTCAGGATTTGAAAAATTATAACCCACAGAACACATGTGGCCTACCACTATTTATATCAATAAAATTTTATTAAAAGACAGCTACACATTCATTCATTTACATTTTGTATGTGGTTGTTTTCACATTTCAACAGCAGAGTTGAATATTCACTATAGAGACCTAAAATATACTGGTCTGACTATTCCCAAAAACATTTTACAGGTTTAATTTACTTAGTACTCAGTATGGGATGACATTGTTCAGTACTTCTTCAGTACTACTGAAGAAGTAAAAGGCAATGTATTTCTGTATCTGATAAGGCACTAGTTCAAGATATATTAGGCATATCATGTGACAAGACACATAATGAAACTGCATGCTCTGGAGTGAAAAGGCTTCACTGGAAATCTGTTCAAATCTGAGATGACCCAGGCAAGATATCTAAGTTCTGAGACACAGGGTCAGCCCCAAACTATTAACACTAGCAGGTAAATGCTAGGTCAAGGAATATTAATTCTTTCCTTCTATCCATGTATTGAACTGGGACTTTCACATTCATCCCCCTCCTGATTTTGCATTCCCTAGTCTCTTGGGCAAGGGGGTATGTGTACTCAGAAATACTTGTGCAATATACCCCTTGCTCATCTATTATGGACCTACCAATCAGGAACGTCCCTATGACTTTTCTAAAGTAATGTCCACATATAACCTGAGAAAATGAATTCTACAACTATAGTTCTTACTGTATAAAACTTGAAAATATACACACTCATGAATGTATACATTAATATAAACATATTTACATAGTTTGGCCTTGAAACTCACTTCTTTCAAACTCAGAAATAGTACCCTTAGTTCTAGAACAATGATTTTCAACTGGTGTGCCATAAAAATTTTTAAAGATTATTTTCAAGAAAAGCCAAAACCACAGTATGTTCTATTTTTACTCTTTTTTATTTTGATCAACATAATTTAAGTGGGCCTCAGAAGTTTAACAATAGGTTCAAGTATGAGATAAGATCAAAATGGTTGAAAAACACTGTCCTAGAATAATAACTCTCTTGCTTCACCTACTTCAAACTTTGATTTTTAAAAATGACATTCCAGTTGGTCTTTCCAAACAGAAGTACCCTATTTATTTTTCGTCAGTCCTTACTTCTGAGTTCGTGAAGACACTTTTCATCTGCTGGTTAAAAACAGAATCTTCTAGGTAAAGAGACCATACATGCTAGCAGCCTTGCCCAGGACAATCCTGATTTAGGCCCACCATCACACAGTGATTACTGACAACACCTTACTCTCATACACACAGTGTCCTGGCATGCACAACACAATATAGGGTCATTCTACTTCTAAGACTCAACTTGCCCCACCTAGGAAATAATCAGCTTTTCAAAACTGATAAATAACTGAGGGAAAGGAGTGTGTACCATGTTTCTGAAATTAGAAAAAAAAAAAAAGTCTCCCACATCCTGATTTAGAAAATGTTACCAAAAATGGTAATAATTTTTTTTTTTATTCTTACATCCTCTTTTCCCTCCTCAGTTTCTAGGATCTGAATAGTAATATTTTTTAAATGCCATGCATAAAACCACCTAAATATATAAAAGAAAAACACTTATCTACTCATTAGCATCCTGTGTGGTTTAAAAATCTATATTTACAAATAATTTTTAAGAATATGGTGAAAATTTTTAAATAAAATGCTTTATGTGGAAAATAAGATATTAAATATATACACAGGGGAGGGGAAAGTCCAAAAATAATTAAGGTAAAATACTGATTATGGGGCAGTTTAGGTGGTCATACTAGGGGAACAAATTTTTGGCCTGTGTTTTCCAGCTGATATGAACCTGTACTATATGTACAATGAAAGACCCAATTAGCCACAGCATAAAATCAGCCAAGCATACTAAAGCTGAAGTGAAAATACAGGGACTGCACCCAAACTCTAATAAATCCAAAACTATTATACTGCTATACTGCCTATAGGTACAACTTGAATGACATTATGTATGAGGTATCTATAGAAGTCACAGAACACCTAGGACACTTCTAGGATAAAGGGACTGTCCTTTGCTTATGCAAAGTATCTGTAATGTCATTGGTGGCAAAAGACTTCTAAAGTTCAAGGTCGTGTTAGAGTAATGGTTCTTACCCAGGTTTAAGCTTGAAGAGGATCCATGTGAAGAGAGGGAAGGAGGTGGTGTCTGTGAATGTCCTGGTCCCTGACTAGGGAGAGGCATGCCCACGGGTCCAGGAGAGGAGGAAAAGCTAAGGCCGTTATAAAAACTGTGTCCAATGGGGGTCAAGCTGCTCGATGTCCTCTTATAAAGGTCACTGCTGCCAGTCAGGGAGTCACGGCGGGAGCCACTGCCAGTGTTGGAGTTTGCAACTAAAATGGAATTAAAACAATGCAGATAAGAACAGGCCTGTTCTTCGAAGAACAAGCCCAGTGACCTATTCCTAATACTTGATCCAGACTCCTTACCACTGCAAATTTGTCAGCAGAGACAGCCTAAATGTTAATGTAGCAGTTCTAGGGGCAGATAAAGTAATAAAGAGGACATGGCTCGGGTAAACATGAAACTTTGGTTCAAACCATCACACGTATGCCAAATTTATCTTCCTTTGGTGTCATATATTATGGGATGGGGAGGGTTAAAAAGCTCTGACGGCCACATGAGCTATGAAAAAGGTGAAAGAAAATGGACTAGAAAGAATGTCATTCATCAACCAAAAAGGTTCTAGTAGAAAAATGGAATACAGGAAAAAGACTTGTAAATGGGGTACCCACCCCTCTACATAAGACATATACGAAAGCCTGTTTTCTCAGTGGGTCCATTCAAGAGTTACAATTCCAACTAAGAACCTTTCTTCCAAACATGCCCTTCTGCTCTGGGGATCACATTGGTCCACAATCTCTGTTAAGTATCCCACTGTACACATTATGGCATTCCTGCTTTTTTTCTCCCACCAAAACATTAAAAATATCTTATTCTAAAATCCTTCCTCCCAATTATCCACCTTAATTCTGTTCAAAAGACTGGAGAAAACTCATAATTCTGTAAAGCCTGCAGGCCAAGCACTCAGCCCTGTGATCTTTGGTAAGTCCTCCTCACTCATCTTTTAATATCCACATTTCTATAGTTACCCTCATATTCTTCCCAATGCCTGTAAAAATCTCCCCTGCTGTTCAAATCATTGAAACAAACTGACTACGTGAGTATAAATAAGCAGCAACATGAGCATGGACCTGAAATAGGCTCCAATTATACAATATGATTTCAATAGTCCATCATCTCAAAGATTATGTGGGATGGCTGGATTCCCACAGGATTCCAGGATTCCAGCTCTGCCTGTAGTATCTGTCCAGGGTTCCATGCATTGTCAGTGTTCCAGGAAGATTATAAAAATAATTAAAATTCAGTTTTAACAGCACATCAGTCTGATTTCTACCTGCTGTTCCAAAGCCTCCAAGGGCTGATCCCAGGGTGGCGCCAAGAGAACTGCTACTTCCAAATCCCAAGGATGTGTTGGCAGGCTGGGCAGAGCCCTGGGAGAAAAGGGAGCTGCTCTGTGAATTGCTGTTCAGAGAGTTGTTGCCATAGAAAGAACTGGATGCCAGGTTGTTGTTGGGCTGCTGCTGGGGCTGGGGCTGAGGCTGCTGGGTTCCTAAAGGGCGAAATGCTCCATTTGTTGTTCCAGCAAGACCACCGGCTGCTCCATTTGCTGAAGCTGCAGCCGCTGCAACAGCTATGAAGAAGAAAGCAAATTGTTTATAAAAGAGATTGGCCACATTTCCAAGCCACATTTTTATCCTTTTAAAAAAAAACCTTTTAATGCTGCCTATTTTTTCAAAACAGATAGAAACCTTGTAAAGAAAAAAAAATTATACAAATCTGTCTTTGATCCCTAAGTGTAAAGTTTCTATTTTCTATTTCTACTTTCTTAAGTAAAAAAAACTGTTGGACTACGCTCAGTATGCTGGTATCTTTAAAGATTCTGTAGATTTTTAAAAGATTACAAACATCAAATGTACCCATTTACAACTACTTCCTACAATCTTGAATTCCATAAATATCTATGTTGAGTTTTTCTTCCCAGAACCATGTAATCCATATTCTAAAGTGGCTCAAATTCCTATTTTGGCATGCTGCTCTCTTCTAAATATTCCCTCTATTGTTTCTAATTAAAAACAAACAAATAAAATCTATCATATAAACTAAAGTTTAAAGTTAAAAAAAAAACCTTATTGCTCCCCCAACCCTATATACAGCTCCAGGCATTTCTCACTGTCCTTTCCCACTCCCTCCACCCCTGCACCTATACCAAAAAGACCCCTCTGCAAATTATCTTACAATAATGACTGAGATTTCTGTGATATTGGCCTTGGACTTTTGCCAACAGAGCCATTTTGCATGAGTTATCTCACAAAAAGTTCCTATGTTCTCAATAGAACCAGGCCAAGAATCCCCCAAGATCACTTACTGTTTCTGGTATCTCTTTGAAATACTATAGAGTAGAACTGCTATATTGAGAATTGACAAATAAAGCGTATTTCCACATTTATCACTTCAGTCACCTCTTTTAGATATACGACAGGAGTCCACTAAGACATAAGCTCACCTGCTTGTGCAGCTGAGGAACTAATGATGACTGGGGCAGGAGCTACAAGTCGAACAGGAGCTCCAAGACCATTTCTCGCTCCTGCATTAACCACAAGGGCACCAGTTTGGTCATAGTAAGCAGCAGGAGCCAAGACTGGATAACCTGAGAAAATCAAGCCGACACATATATGAAACAATATCTCCTGTACACCAGCATAATGTAAATAATTACAAACCCAACGCTGTCAGACAGATACACCTAGTTATATACACCCTATTCCACAATACCACATAAAAAGCTGAAAAACCATGAATCCTGGGGCATTCAGATAAAGGATAACATTACTACCTGCCTCATAAAATTCTTGCGAAGAATAAATTAAAAGATAAACATGGGTAAGGTGGCTCAGGCCTATAATCCTAGCACTTTGGGAGGCCAAGATGGGAGGATCCTTTGATCTCAGGAGTTCAAGACCAGCCTGAGGAAGAACAAGACCTCACCATTACTAAAAATAAAAAAATTAGCAGGCACTGTGGTGGGTCCCTATAGTCCCAGCTATTTAGGAAGCTGAAGCAGGATGCCTGCTGACCAGAAGTTTGAGGTTGTTGTGAGCCAGGCTGACACCAAAGCACTCTAGCCTGGGCAACAGAGTGAGACTCTGTCTCCCTCAGGAAGGGAAGGAAGGGAAGGAAGGGAAAGAAGGAAGGAGGAAAGGATCGAGCATGATTTCTGGCACATATTAAGTGCACAGTAAAGGGTAGTACTACCATTTGCTAGTGTTAAAACAAAGATAATTTAGTAGGATAGGGAATGCTCTGTGCTCTTCAAAGTGCTAGCCTAGGTTACCATCAATCATAAACTGGCAATTTTCCTATGTTTTCCTAACTAAACAAACAATGGAGGCTAAAGTGATTACAGAAACCATACTACTTTCATACCACATAATAATATAAGCATGAATATCCTGCAAGTTAACAGGAAAGACCTAGACGGACTTCAACAAACAGGTCTTTTACTATTATATAACATGGAATCCTTAAATCCTCTTTTGAGCCATATGAGAAAGCTCAGGTGATTTCTTAATAAGACATAAATGCTGAGGAATGACAAAACAAATGAAGTGAGTAATTCATTGAATTCATAAATGGACCAGCTGGCTATTTGCCTATGCTCCACAGTTAGTAAAGGTCCATAAAATTAAGCTGAGAACTCACAAGGATTTATTTCAAATGAAGAATATCAAAGTACATCCAATCCCATACAAAGCAAAGGATCAAATGATAATGGACCAAGAACAATGTATATTCAATATATTATATGGACATCTATTTCAGAGGTAGATAACTAAAAATGACCTCTAGTACTACTGGTTTGGGAGAAATTCTAGAAATGTAAAGAATGACACACACACTCAAGGAGTACCAGCAATTTCTTCCTAATCATGCTGCTCAAAAATATCACACAAAAACCAAGCCTTAGAGTGATAATAAAGCAGCTTACCATTTTGTCTATCACCGACCTTGAATAAGAAAATAGATCATGGCCACAGAAAATCCACATATTCCAAGCTATGTGGACACTCACATATCTCCAACAAATTAAGACATAGGACTGGCTCAGAATAATGCTCTCATCAATGAACTATGATCTAAGTGAGGGCAAGTATTTATCATCCTTGCCAGCCCCCAAATCAAGAAAAGCCTAAATGAGATAAAAACACTGTTCACTCTCCTCTGTATAAGCACAAACTTTCAGACTTTCACCCTCTCCCCACCCAGGCCTGCCCCAAAGTACTGGGAACAACAACACAAACTCACCTGGCATGCCTGCAGCCAGACCTTGTCCAAAAGCAAGAGCAGAATTCACTGCTGCAGCTGCCACAAGTGGATCTGTTTGCTGTCCCTGTTGGTTCTGATTTGGAGTCAAAGGGCGTTGGCTTGCTCCTCCACGGAGAACCTGGGAAAGGGAGGCAGAAATAAGTCAACCACTTTCTCCTTACTGAAGTATCTAAGACCTACCACATGTTCAAGTGAGTCAACATTTAAAAATTAATAGCTGTGGCCGGGCACAGTGGCTCATGCCTGTAATCCTAGCACTTTGGGAGGCTGAAGAGGGTGGATCACCTCAGCTCAGGAGTTCAAGAGCAGCCTGAGCAAGAATAAGACCCCATTTCTTAAAAATACAAAATAAAATAAATAGCTGAGCACTATGGCAGGCGCTAGTTAGGAGGGTGAGGCAAGAGGATTACTTGAGGCCAAGAGTTTGAGGTTGCTGTGAACTCCATAGCACTCTACCAAGGGTGTCGAAGTGAGACACTGTCTCAAAAAACAACTATGAAAAAAATTAATAGCTACATAAGCTTCTATTACTTGGGCTATTTAAGAAAATGAAAAATCGGCAGCACCTATGGCTCAAAAGGGTAGGGCACCGGTCCTATATATCGGAGATGGCAGGTTCAAACCCAGTCCCAGCCAAAAAATTGCAATAAAACCCCCCTAAAATTTAATAATTGTAAAACATTTCCCTGTAGTAGTTTGATATGGCATGGTTTGGCGCCCATAGCTCTGTTGTTAGGGCTCTGGCCACATATACCAAGGTTGGTGGTTTCAAACCTGGCCCAGACCTGCTCATCAATAATGACAACTACAACAAAAAAATAGCCACTCAGTACCCATAGCACAGTGAGTACAGAACCAGCCACATGCACAGAGGCTGGTGGGTTTGAACCCAGCCAGGCCAGGTAAACAACAACTGCAACAAAAAATAGCCAGGTGTTGTGGCAGGAGCCTGTAGTCCCAGCTACTTACAGGCTGAGGCAAGAGAGTATCTTTAAGCCCAAGACTTTGAGGTTGCTGTGAGCTATTACCCCACAACACTCTACCAAGGGCAACATAGTGAGACTCTGTTCACCGCTCCACCCCAACCCCCAAAATAGCTGGGCATTGTAGCAGGCACCTGTAGTCCCAGCCACTCAGGAGGCTGAGGCAAGAGAATAGCTTGAGCCCAAGAGTTTGAGGTTGCTATGAGCTGTGACACCACAGCACTCTACCAAGGGTGACATAGTGAGACTCTGTCTCAAAAATAAATAAATACAAATTTTAAAAAAAACCATATATATATGCACACACAGACACACAACAAAATTTCATTCTACCATTCTTAGCTTAAACATGGTACCTTTACAAGCAGCAAAAAGCACATAAAATGATGGCTCATTCACCAATCAAATACTTTATTCCACCCTCCTCATAAAGTTCTTATGAAGATTATGTTAAAAGATAAATCAGAATGATGGCTGGCACATATTAAGTGCACAATAGGAAGGTAATGTTATTAAATAATGCTTACCACATGGTAGGCAGGTGGGACAGAGTAGTGAAAAGGAAAAAAAAAGCCCCAGCCTTCAGGAAGCTTTATATTCTAATATATAAGGCAGAAAATAAACACTATACAATGTCTCTGACAAAAAATGGATAGAGACGGGCAGCGCATGTGGCTCAAAGGAGTAAGGCACCAGTCCCATATGCTGGAGGTGGTGAGTTCAAACCCAGCCCCAACCAAAAAAAAAAGGGGGGGGGGATGAAGAAAAGAAGACTATGATGGGGGAACAGAGGTTCAGATAGGATAAACAGGGGTGATTTACTCACATATTTAAGTTATTAAATGTAACACTCCCAACACACCCACAAAATGAATGAGAACACTTTCTCTACTCTCTAACACTATTCCTATGAGTTCAACAACTTTGATTTAGCAGACCTCTAACCTATTTCTATTTCTCCTCTCATAAATTCCAGAAACAGGCTCATTTAAATGGAAATGAGTATCAGTCAAGTTCAGTGCAAAATACCAATTATGCCACCACTGATTTGTTTTATAAACGAAACATAAATTGAGAGATGTTAGTGTGATCTGAATAATCTTTTTTATAAGATCTATAAACCCCAAGTAAAAATACAAAACCCACACACCAAAGCTAAAATTACTAAAGTTTCTAACAATGTGTTTCTGCAATATCTTCTATTTATAAAAGTTAAATGTGCCGAGGACGGCGGCTCACGCCTATAATCCTAGCACTCTGGGAGGCCAATGTGGGTGGAATGCTTGAGCTTATGAGTTGGAGACCAGCTCTAAGCAAGAGCGAGACCCCATCTCTAAAAACTAGTCAGGCATTTTAGTGGACACCTGTAATTTCAACTACTCAGGAGGCTGAGGCAAGAGGATTCCTTGAACCCAAGAGTTTGAGGTTGCTGTGAGCTATGACGCCACAGCACTCTACCCAGGGGGACAAAGTGAGGCTCTGTCTCAAAAAAAAAAAATTTTAGGCTCGGCGCCTGTGGCTCAATCGGCTAAGGCGCCAGCAACATACACCAAAGGTGGCGGGTTCAAATCCCCAGCCCGGCCCGCCAAACAACAATGATGGCTGCAACCAAAAAATGGCCAGGCGTTGTGGCGGGCGCCTGTGGTCCCAGCTACTTTGAAGGCTGAGGCAGGAGACTCGCTTGAGTCCAGGAGTTGGAGGTTGCTATGAGCTGTGATGCCATGGCACTCTACCCAGGGGGATAGCTTGAGGCTCCGTCTCAAAAAAAAAAAAAAATGCTCTTGGAAGGAAAGGAGGAGTGATCACTGTCTTGCTCTATCATGTGAAAACTCAGCAAAAGGCAGCCATCTACATGTCAAGAACAGAACCCTCACCAAGCACAATCTGGTGGGAACCTTGATCTTGGACTTCTAGTGTCCAGAACTGTGAGAAATAAATACCTGTTACTTAAGTCATCTGGTTTATGGCATTTTGTTATAAGAGCCTGGGACAGAACAAGGCATTGATCTATATAGTTCCCCTTCCTCATACTCTAAAAAGAAATAACTACAAACAAAACTCATAGTAAACATTGCCAAACATGGCTCTGAGTGTCGTCTTTAACTGAGATAAGAAAATAAGTATTTAAATATGGAGAGAATTGCTCTTGAAAATTTCTGAATTCACAAGAATTAACTCCATTAGTGTTAGAGAAAGTGTTCATTTTCTTCCTTTTATGGTCTTGAAGACTATTACTTTAATCATCTCTAATGCAGATTAAGACAGACTAATGAAAAGTCATTGGGGTCATAAAAACTAATGTGAAATAATCTAATATTATCTATATATGATACAAAAATTAAGTTATTAATAGAGGATCAGGCAATGGGTGATTTTTCTGAAAATTTAGCAGTGAAGTCTTTGCTTTATTTTTTGGTCATTGTATTCTGAGAGTATCCTGGATTTGATCTTTAATCAAGAATAATTATTTTTTTAACTTTAGCATATTATTGACCTCAAAGCCTGGAATTTTCAAAAACAGCAAATCATGGCTCTTTTATTTTAACAGTACGTGCTTTACATTATTTCTCTGCTGTAATAAGTTATTCTAAATAGCAAGTAGAAATCAAAGCAAAACTTTGAACAATTTAATTTGCTAAATCACCTGGTTCAGTATGAGTGTTCTCTACCTGAGACATGACTTCAGACTATAGTACTGATAAAATAAATAAGAAATAGATAATTCTACACTAATAGTGATAGACCTTAATTGCTGTATACTTTCCATATACAAAAATACTATGATCTTGTATGTCACTTCCCACATTTCGGATAGCCTGTATCAAGGGCAGATTATTTACACAATACTAAAAAATTGTTCATGTCCTCTCTTTCCACCCTACCTCTATCTTCCGGTATGACAGATATGATTTCCAGGATAACAGACTCATTTTGTTCATTCCAGTATTTCATATAGAAGGAATCATAATATATGCACTATTTGGTATGATTACTTTATTCAACTAGCTTATTTTTGAGAGTTGGCCTTACTGTAACATGGCTTAATTTTTGGCTTCATTTTATTTATGGGCAATATCAGATGATGTGACTGTACAGAAGCCTATTAATTTTCTTGTTGATGGATGCTGTAATTTTTCTATTTTTTATACCATGGATACAACCCTTGTATTGTTTTTGTAGAAATATATTTTAATATCTCCTGAGTAAACACCTAAGAGAAGAAAAGTGGAGTTGTAAGGTCAATGCTAAGAATTTTTCCAAATGTTTCGTCATTTTACACTCGCATCAACAATGCGTAAAAGTCCTGTTTGCTGCCTTCACTGGAATGACTTGGTATCAGCAGTTTTAATGTTAGGCATTCTAATACTTAGTATTTCACTGCTTTGATTTTGCATTCCTCTAATAACTAATGTGTGGAGTACTTCTCCATGTGATTGTTTGGCATTCATATGGCTTTCTTTCTGAAGTCTTTAAGTCTATTTCCTACTTATTTTATGTTTGCCATTTTTAATGGGTTGAAGGAATGTTTTATACAAATTTTAAAAAAAGAAAGTTTTTGTTACATATACATTGGAAGAATTTTCTTCAAGTCTGTGAATTACCAATTTATTTTTTTAATGACATTTTCTAACAAATACAAATTTAAAATGTTTAATATTTTTATTCACACATTCTTTAAGATAGCTTTGTCTGAACCACGATTGAAAAAATATTCTCTATTTTCTTATAAGGATATATTTTATTTTCTTTTATATTTTAAATTATGTCTGTTATAAATATCAGTCCTTTTTTAATAATTAATAGTTGCACATACTTATAAAGTACTTATAATATTTTGGTGCATACATATACTGCATAATGATCAAATCAGGAAAATGAGTTGTAATTATCTCAAGTATTCATTATTTTTTATGTTGGGAACACTCTAAATCTTCTAACTATTTTAAAGTATAAAATAAATTATTGGGTTTTTGTAATACATTGTGACATAGGGCTAATTTTTTTTCTAAATATAGAAATTACAAGTAACTATATATATATGAAATGATATGTAACCATATATATAATGCATATATATATATATATGCAGTTCAGCATCATTTGAAAATATAATCCTTTCCTCATAGAATTTTTTATGCACTCATCAAATAACATATCATAGGTATGTGGATCTATTAGTGGATTCTTAGTTCAGTCTATTGATTCATTTTGATATACTTTTACTGATATCACACTGTATAGATTACTGTAGATTTAGAGTAAGTCTTAAATTCTGGCAGATTAAGACTACCCTTTATTCTACTCATTCAGGAATATTTGAGCTGTTATTAGCCTTTTTGTCTTCACAAATATTTTAAGCTTATGATTTTTTTCTATATGAAGATTGTTAATATTTTTAGGATTTCAATGTATATAGATCATTTTAGGGAAACAATTATGTCACAACAATATTGAGTCCTTAATTTGGCAAATTTCCTCAAAGTTTGTTACTAGGAAAGTTTGTTTAATATCATGTGTATATTTTGCATGTATTTATTTTGCTACCTTAGGCCATAAGTGTTTGATGATTTGGGGTTTATGTAAATTATTTCTTAAATTTCACTTATATGACTTCACCATTCATAATATCTGAAAACATAATATCAATAAAATCCCATGGATAAAAAATTATATTATTGAATATAATGAGTATATTCACGTTATTGATTAAATAACAAAAAAAAAATTCTGACCTCATAAAGCAGAATACCAGTTATCCTGGGAACAAGGCTTAGGAAATGGGAAAATAAAGGTGGGTTCTGACACTCAGTGTTCTCTTTATTGGTTTGGGTGTTGGTTACATAGTTGTGTGCTGTTGATACAAATTCATTGGGAGGTCTCTCTATAGTCATAATATTGTCTATTCTTCATATGTATATTATACTTAAATAATTTGTACATAGTAGGTTCTTAATATGCTTATATGAATCCCCCCTCTGTAATCCTATGTACACGGCTATGTGCAAACAAATATTCTACTTTTTTATATTAAAAAAATCTTTTACTCCACTTTTCTTCTCTCTTCCTTGATCAAAGTGTTGTCATTATCTCTTATCTTTACTCTTATTAATTCTTTAACCTACAGAAATCCAGATTACATCCAAACCATTGCACCTGTTAAAGATTTCCAGTATTTACTATTTCAAAAATCTATGGTCACTTTCAATTCTCTATTCTTAGTTTAATTAATGTCAATATAGGAAAATTTCTCTATTGGCTTCTGTGATGGAGCTAGAAGCACCAGTTCAGTCTCTGTTGTGGGGTTCTCATTGTCAATCCAACTTCAAAATGCTTGAGTACAACCAGGTCTTCTTCTCTCTATTTTCACTCTCTCTCTAGATAATTTCATGTAGATTTAACTATTATCCTTATGCATTTAATGTCTATTTCAGGATGATATTATCAATATCTTACTTGATAGTACTTGATAGTTCTAATTTGTGCTTTTTATTTACATAGATATACACACACATGCACATAAACATTTGAATTAATATATATATTATATATACACATATGTATTTTATACGTATACGTATAAAATACATATATTTTCTCTACATACTGCAGTCAGCTACCCAAATCTGTTACATTTACAATGTTTTCTGCCTCACTAAATGGCATAGTATCCATCATCAGTTGATTCAGTTGATAATCCAAAAAGCTTAATGGCTTCCTCTTTTGTCTTAATTATTGTGTTGAAACATTCTACTCTACTTTTGAATAACTGATTAGCATTCTACCAATGATATTAATTAATTTTGTTGATCCAATGTGACTGATTTCAAATTGATGCTGATATCATTCATGAATATTAGCATATATATTTTACCCTTTCACCTATGCTGTTCAATACATAATGAATGAATGACCAATAAAGGAGCAGATGGGCAGAAAAAGCAATCATAATACTTTGCTCTCTTCCGTAGAAAAAATGTCCCAATTCACCATCACTCTGTCCTGGCAACAAATTTATCTGAGATGATATCCTGTTGGTGTTTTGTTATGTATAACTTTAAATCCACAGTAGACTAAACTGTATGCATATACACCACATAGTCCACATATTTCTATCATATCACATGCTGAATGTTAAAATAAAACTATCCGTGGGACGTATTAAGTCTTTTGCCTTTTGCAGTACCTTCAAAAGCACAATCAATGCAACAAACAAGACCTACCTATGAATGTGTGTGTGTATACATTTATATAAAACCTGCACACCTTGGCGTTCGAGTAGACTTTATTTTAGATCAAGATGTGAGCATCATATCAGAAGTTTAGGCTGAGAAAGACCAATGAAATCAATCAAGAAGTAATGCAGAGGACAGTATGAAAAGAATACTGAGGTACACAATAGCTGAGAACAACTTAACCACCAAAAGCTCTTTTTAGCACTGGAGCTCCATAAATGAGAGTCAATATATTGGCATAACAACAATAAAAAGTTACATATTTATATTTCAAATTATAAAACATTCTAAAATATCGAACAACAAAGTTAAATATTTTTACATATTAAAATAATTTCTCACAATTTGAAGACTGTCTCTTAAGAAGGGCATTACCATAGTAGAGAAGAGTTTACTAATAGAATGGCATATCTCCTTTTCCTAAAAAAGAACAAATATGTTATTTTTAAATTAAAAATATAATATTTCCATGTAAAATCATAAAGTGACTGGATGTACTAAGAAACAAGTGTTAATCGAATGAGCTATGATTGAATTGGCAACAAGATGGGGAACATGAAGAGATGATAAAGACAGCTAGCAAATAAATAATTTGGTTCAGTAGGGGAGAAAATTAAATTAACCACTCAGAAGAAAAAGAAAGAAGTTTCTTCTTCATAGCTTTAAGCCTTATTGAAAAATCAATGAATGCAGTATGTTGAACCTGTGACTACATCCAAGAACGATATGCATTAATTATTGTCCATCAGAAATGTCTGCTTGGGTGCCTTATTGTGCTGTCCTGGGTGCTTAAAAAGGATTAGACTTCAAGATAGGGAAGGGTTTTTGTTTTTTTTTTTTTAATAAGAAATATAAGGAACAAATAATTTAGTTGCATAAAAAAAATGGAAACAGCATCTCTTCATGAGTAGATTTAGAGTTAATTGAATAAAACAGGAGATACAAGCCATAGTGCAGAAAGGTGTTTGAAGTACAGCTCTATGCAAGAAAGAAGTATATCCAAAGAATATGAGGAATTCCTATGGATCGCTAAAACTGGCGAAGAAGAAAAGTGATATAAGATATTAACAAGAAAATTAAAGAGGAAATAAAATGGCCAATAAATATGCATTTGAAAATGTTACCCAACGTAGTATTTGAAAATCCAAACTAAAGTATTAATGACACATTTATGTGGCATGCCAATCAATTTAAGTCAATAGTATATCTGATTTTAATGATAGATATATAAGAATACATTTAAACATTAATTTTATTTTTTATTAAATCATAACAGTGTACATTAATACTATCATGGGGTACAGTGTACTGTTTCTCTATACAAATTGAAGTACTTTCATCCAACTGGTTAATAAGAATATATTTAATAAATCATCTATTGGTGGATATACTATACTGTAAATTTTATTCTGTGCTAGGATAACAAAAATCATGAACAATTCTTGTCTGTATGCTTTCAGAATAAATGCAATTTTAAAGAAAAACAATTATACTTAATTGCTGATCATCAAATTGTATATTTGAAATTCCATGGCAGAGCATATGACCTTTAATAGCTGTCAATAAGTGCTTGATTCTTTCTTCAAACTTCACTAATGTCCATATAAGAGTCTCCAATATTTACTCTCATTTTTTTAATTTTAAAGATAGAAATTTTTTTTTAATTAAAAGTGAATACTTTTAAATAGACATAATTCTGTATCCTATCTTATTTAATGATAAAATTAATACAAGAAATGTGTTAATGGAATAATAGTTGTGGAATTAGCTATTAGTATAAAAGCAATGCGAAAAATTATTAAACATATTGGAAGAATAACAAACATTTCATATTTTAAATGAACAAATAAAATTATATTTATCATGTACATATAATGTTTTCAATTACATATACATAGTGGAATGAATAGCTAAATAACATTTTCATTACCTCACACAGCTATCATTTTGTGGTGTTAAATTTTAAATTAATTCTCTTAGCATTTTTCAAGAGTATAATCTGTTATCAACTATAGTCACTATAGTCACCATATTGTACAATAGGTCTCTTAAACTTATTTCTCCTATCAAACTGAAACTGTGTATCCTTTGACTACCAACTCCCCAATCCTTCCTCTCCCAATCCCTCATCGCTTGTCAACCACAGTCACTCTCTGCCTTTCTGAGATCAACACTTTTAGATTCCACATGAGTGATATTTATGAAATATATGTCTTTTGGTGTGTATCTTAGTTCACTTAATTAAAAAAAAGTTTATTTTAAACTCTGTTGAGAATTTCTTCATATGAAAAAATATTTATTTCAGTGTATAGTTTAATAAATTTTGTTAACTGATTAGTTATGTGAGATAATCTGCAATCAGGATAAAGAACATTTATACCACCCTAAAACTCATAACCCTTTGAAACTGATCACCTCTGCTGAGCCAGCCACATCTTTTTCTCATGATCATTTTGCTCTAGAATTTTATATAAATTGAATTAAAAGTTATGTTGAAATTATGCTTTTTATTATATTGACAAAATGTTTTCAAAATTAAGCTAGCTTTTTGTGTAAATTAGTTGATCATTCCTTTCAATTTCAGAGTAACATTTTTTATAATACGAAAGTCCTATGAAGAACTAAAGGAAACTTCGGTCAATAAGAGGGTAAAAGATTAAGATTTAGAAAAATGTATAGACTTTATAAACTTTTTAAGTAAAATAGGCAAATCTTTAAGTGTTTAAAAAAATGTGAGAACAAATCAAGCAGGCAACCAGAATACCTGAATCAGTAGTTTGACTAAAGTGATTATACAGTTAATGTACACGGTATGAAAATTAAGTTCACCATCTCATCCTAGACAAACTGCTACACTGATCCTTTGCGAAAGCACCGCCCTGTGGGAAGGTATGCAACAACCCCCTTCAAAGCAATTTTAGAACTCTTTCTGGAAAGACCACAAGAGCTTCCATTGTATTACCCCTGATGTCCTGAATGTCATCAAAGTGTCTTCCTTTCAATATTTCCTTTATCTCCTGGTAAAGTAAAAAGTTACTGGGGCCAGAACGGGTGAGTAGGAAGGGGGTTCCAATACAGTTAACTGTCTAGTGGCTAAAAACTCCCTCATAGACCGTGCCATGTGAGGTGGTGCATAGTTGTGATGCAAGAGCTATGAGTTACTGGCGAAAACTTTAGGGTTTTTTTTTATTATTCACTTATTTATTTATTTGAGACAGAGCTACAAGCTGTCACCTTGGGTAGAGTGCTGAGGCTTCACAGCTCACAGCAAACTCCAACTCCTGGGAGCAAGAGATTCTCCTGCCTCCGCCTCCCAAGTAGCCGGGACTACAGTCACCTGCCACAATGCCCGCTATTTAGGTTGTTTTTATCTAACTTTTTCATGCAACCTTTTTAGCAGTTCCAAAGAGTAAACTTGGTTAACTGTCTAGTTGGTACAATTCATAATGAACAATCCCTCTGATATCAAAAAAGGTTAGCAACATCATTTTAACTCTTGATTTGATTTGGCTGAATTTTGTGTGGTCATAGAGAATTGGCTGATTCCATTGTGCACTTAAGATGCTTTGCTTCAGGGTCATATTTGTACATCCTTGTTTCAGCACTGGCGATAACATGGACCAAAACATGGTCTTACCTCTTCAAAAGGTCTTACCAAACTTTGACTTTCCTTTGCTTTTGTTCATTGGTGAGCTTCTCGGGACCATGTCTGCCCACAACTTCTTCATGTCAAGATTTTCAGGTAAGAATTTCCTGTTTCTCTGCAGAGGTTTACGTGGTCTGCTATTTTTCTTATGGACAGCTGATTATTTTGATACACAATTTTTTCAATGTTTAGGTCGATTCTGCTCGTTGCTGCTGACCTCTCTTCATCAGTGACACTTTCTCTCCCCTCAGTAAAACGTTTAATCCATTTGTGCACTGCCATTGTCTTCAGGGCATTATCCCATAAACCTGGACTCACATGTCCCTGATTTCACTTCCACTCTTTCCAATTTATGAAGACATTTTTGAATGTCTTCCATTGCCCTCATTGAAGCACAGCCATTTTTGCTATGACACACAAATCAAGCAACAGTAGCAATGAATTCCACTCAGTAAGACACTGCTGGGTGTCCAGGAGAATACAATTGTCAGATGCTGATATACTAAAGTCAGAAAACATACTGAGCTGCTTTTTCAGTGATACCAACATAGCATATGCTGGCAAGTTCGCAAACTTAATTGTTTCATATTTACACAATCTTATTTTTTCTGAAAAGTTGGTTGTTTGCTGTTACTAATTTATTTCTGTCATTAACAATTAACCAAGTAACTTATAGATTTTCTACTATAGTTCTCATTTCAATGTTGACCTATCTAAAATCAGTACGGGCCTTTGAACTCTGGCAAAAATAAAGTATACAATCTTAAGGATATAGTATCTGTGTAAAACTATTCCCTCTAACTTATTTTCTGTTGCATCTTGCTTGTAAAGAACATTTCTTTACATGTAAAAGATATATATTCATTACTTTATGTAATTTTATTCCAAAACAAGCAATTTGTCTAGCGTTTTACAACACTGTCTTCACCTTGTACTAAAATTATTTGGCCTACTTGGAATCATGGCACTGGTATTCTGGATGATGATGCCAAATATACTGGAAACTAATGGTAAAACCATTCTTACCTTGGCTTCCCTTATAGGAATAAGGTTCAAGGCAAAGAATTTTCTAGCGCCTTCAAACATAATCAGTGGTAAAGAGCACATTAATGAGGAGAATGTATGGTAACTGAGATAAATGACATTATGGAACATTTGATACCTGAAAATGAGCAAGTCCTGATGGAAACAAAAGCAAAATGAGAGGTGTGCTAGAGAGGCAAAACATGACTACCAGCAGGGAAAATTAAACATAAAAAAGGACAGACTGGTCAAATACTGCAAAGAAAGAAGAAGAAGAAAATATGTAAGACCCTTAGACTGTATTAAATTAAAATGCCATCGCAACCGGTGTAGACTTGTGCCTTCATAACCAGCATGAAGTCAGGAGGGTGATAGTCTCCTTCATCTCTACATGATAGGACCCTATGGTTGTGTTTTAGTTTTTATGGAATAATATATACATATATATATTTTTTTAATTTTCAATATTTAAATATTTTGAAATTTTATTTAAAGAACACACTGCTTTACTAGATTAAATTCATACATGGCTATTTTAAAAATAAACTATAAAGCATTTTTTACATGGCTGGATACTTTCTGAATAGCCCTTGTATGTAACTGTTAATAAAAATCTATAAATTATGTTCTGTTTGCAAAATGTATTTTTATAATTTGGATCACATGATGCAAGAGATAGCACATACATCAATATGTTTCAAGTGCAGAAACATGTAATTTTCCTGAAGAGTAATTATTTCATTCCTACGGAGGTATTTTTCATAGTAAGAAACTGCTTGGCTGTGAATTTGAATAACTATTTTTTATGTATAATGATCATTGTAATTTGTTGCTTTGCAAAGAGTAGGTAATGCATATACTAATTTGCATTCATACTTTCACTAGTCATTTAGAGTTTGTGTTTATATTTAATATTCTGAAATATATAGTTATGTTCAATCTGGAAAATAGCAATTTTCACTGATGCTTTCTTGATATTGCTGCCTTTTTTCAAATTGGAAAGAATTACAAAACATGCCATCAAGGAGTATAAAATTAAATATTTACATTTTCTTTATTCCTTTCTTTATTTTAGCTACAGCACATTTTGATATACACTGGCTTACTATTTGAAGCAGATTGTGGTTCAAATTATCGCTAAACCAGGTTGTGATGATGAAGAAGATTAAATAATAAACTCTCAGATCTTAAAACTTTTTGAATTTATTACAATAAATATTGTGGAGATGGCTGAAGCTAATTCATGATTTTTGTTTCCGTTAGTCAGTTTTAGGAATCAAAATGATTTTTAACCCTTTCAGATGACTAGTTTGCTATAAAATATTTTGGGACTTCTATTCTGACCTTTAAAAAACTAAGTTCACTAGCCTTTTCTGAGTATTACATTTATATATGCTCATTGTAAATCATCAAAAACTTAAATTAGAAAATAAAAGGTTAACTTCTATGATACATATCACCCACCATATGTACCCATAATTAGTGGTTACATAATCTGGTATTATTACCTCCCAGTCTTTATACACATATGTGTTCACACAAATACTGTGAGTCTTTCAGCATTTTTTGGTGGATAAAAATGGCATCTACTATGGGAAATATTCATACACACATAAAGACACATAAATAAAAGTATCTATGTGTATATAAACTTTTAATAAGACACATTTATATTTATTTTTATTTTTATTTTTTTTGAGACAGAGCCTCAAGCTGTCCCCCTGGGTAGAGCACTGTGGCATCATAGCTCACAGCAACCTCCAACTGCTGGACTTAAGAGAGTCTCTTGCTTCAACCTCCCAAGTAGCTGGGACTACAGGCACCCTCTACAATGCCCAGCTATTTTTTGGTTGCAGCCATCACTGTTGTTTGGTGGGCCCAGGTTGGATTTGAGCCCACCACCTCAGGTGTATGAGGCTGGTGTCTTAGCCACTTGAGCCACAGGTGCCAAGCCAGCACATTTATATTTACTTCATAATAAGTTTTATTGAAGGCCATGTCCTTAGTGTTTTAATAAGGTACTAATTGGGTTAGGTTTTTTATTTATTTTTAAATTTTGAGACAGAGTCTCACTTTGTTGCCTCCAGTAGAGTGCCATGGTATCATAGCCCACAGCAACCTCAAACTCTTGAGCTCAAGAGATCCTGTTGCCTCAGTCTCCCTAGTAGCTGGGAGGCACTCACCACAATGCCCGACTATTTTTTTTTTTTTTTAAAGATGGGGTCTCATTCTTGCTGAGGCTTATCTTGAACTCATGAGCTCAAGCAATCCACCCTCCTCACCCTCCAGAGTGCTGGGATTACAGGCGTGAACCACCACACTCAGCCTAATTAGGTTAAATTTATTAAGTATAAGATGGTCTTGGAAACATGTAATCACCTAATACTGCCTAGAACTCCATGCAGATAATGTAATTTCAGTCTTTTCAAAACATTAGCATAACCAGGGATATATTCACTCATTAATGACTTGAAATTTTAGTCCTCTATTTTTTTTTAAATCTAAAGGGAAGAAACTCTTAGCAAAACTCTTTTAGGAAATAGGTTGAAATTCTGGTTATAAAGAACAGAAGTATAGTACCCTCTACCCCAAACCCTACCCAGAGTTTAGTATCTAATCAATGTTACAAACTTAATAAACCCTAAACAGAATTCTTGATTTTGAATCCTTCATTTTTTTACATTCTGTCCCTCTTAATGGCAGTTTCATCTTATCATTTCTGAAGCCAATAGAATTGGTATAACCTAAAAATCCCTGGTTTGTTTATATCTTATACTCACTCCATTCAAAAAATATACTTTGAAATAACCTATCCCGAATTTGATACTTCCCCCTACGTATATACTGTTACCCTCTTTCATGACATCTTAACCTTACAACAGGTCAACTTCAGTAACCTCTTATCTGGTCTCCCAGTTGTGGCCCTTAAAACCTATCCTCAAAATACCAGCTAATGTGACACTTTGAAAAACAGAATTAAGTCCTGTCATTTTTTGCAAAACCTTTCAGTAGTTTCTCATTTTACACACAGTATATTTAAAATTCTCTTAACATTTGGGGAAGAAAATATGTGATTGCATAAATATCTGAAATAATTGCTTTCAAATAATCATTTAAAAGTAAATAGCAGCTCATTCAACTAACATTTTGTTTTGTTTTGTCTTTACATATTTATGCCAGGAACTTGCAAGATGTAAGATATGCAACAAATCTTATATAAAATCTGAAGTATCCACGTTTCTATAAATTATTGCATAGCATGGAGAGTGAAGTAGAGAATGCCAGTGGGAATTTCCAGGAGTGAGACACTGGACCAAAACTCAGGGTCACTTGGGAAAACATGTGATCAAAATTCCAAATAAGAGGGAAAAAAATCAAACTTTTTCAGTAAGGAAATACTATGTATAACGTATTAGCTTAAGAAGAAGAATCCTGGCTTGATCTCACAAGAGAGCTGCGTGGTCAGGCCATTTTGGATATGGTGCTATCTCCAATTCAGAAAAACACAGAGGGACAGTCATACACACACTTATGAAATAAGCAACACAGGATTGATGTAGCTGGATAAGAAATAAAGATGGTTTTTCTTTCAAAACCTATTCTCCTTTATACTTCATATGTTACTTCATTAATATAAATAGAAATTATAACTAATATTAACTTAATGGGAATTTAAGTTTTCTCCAAGATATTAGAATTATCTCAACCCGTGAAATCCTATGTTTGTCTTGTGCTTTCTAAATAATCACTCATGGTATCTTGTTCTATCTTTAGAATTAGTGGACAACTAGAACGAAAAGAAAGTATGTTGAATTTTATTGCAGTTAAAGTGACAGTCAAAATCAACATATGTCTTTGTTCAGTGTTAAGCCCATTAGTTCATTATTAAATTTAGTGAAAAGAAGCTCAAATGAAAGAGTTAATATAAAAAGTACATTATGTGATGTTTCAAAGGACAGATCTGGCACAAATATAACACTAATTTCTGCCACTTGAAATACTTATGTACTTTTAATAAAAATCATAGTTTATACAGATAGCTTAACCTTCATTGGCAAAAAACTTTTTCCAGGACATTAAACCTACACTCAAGATCTAACCCTCTACAAATAATTACAACAAAACTTGCATTCAAGACCCTTTGTCTAATAGTATATAACCCTCTTCTGTGGAAAGTAAATATTTTAATCCATATAGACTCATCAGTTTATTTCTGTATATTTATTGGTAAAATGGTTAACAAGGAAACATTTTTTTTTCTGAGAACGGAAACAAAAAAATTATTTTTTCTCAGGTTTAGAGAGGCATCTGGCCACGTGCTGAACTATAGCATAGAACTTGCAGATGTATGTTGGGATTGAGGAAGTGAGGGTTGTAAGTGTTGGCAAAAGAGAACAAAGCATCTTTGAGTGGTTTCCACTTTCCTAAATACATACATAAAAAGGTTCTCTGGGCTATAAAAATGAGCAGACTTGTGCTGGGAGGCTAAGCTAAAAAAAGAATTGATGATAAGACTGACCTCTATTTCTCGTGACATCTCCATACGTTTCTCCAGCAGTATAGGCTCCCATAGAGCTCTCTTAGAGGGAAGAGAAAATTAACATCAGTATAATCTGAGTAAGTGTTGCTAGGAGCACTTTGGTAAAAAGGACTGGTTTCTTTTAAAGTTCATCATGTACATATTGTGCCATTCCCAAGAGGGAACTGATAATTCTAATCTCCATTTCTAGAGCTAATTAATGTCTCCACCTTCTTCCCACTCTGTCTATTTCTGGAAGCAAGTTTTTCATTCCAAATCTTTGAGGATTCTAAGTCTAATCATATAAAGTTAAGCTGTATGAAGCCTTTGAATTTTTCCCCTCTTTTTTACAGTGAGGGGCACCAAATATCCTGACATAAACCATATAGCCAGAGCCCACATGGTACCTTCAAGTAAAGCAAGGTGGAGGAAGAGACTAATGTAACCCTTTTTTCTCATTTCACTGCTTTGCCAACTAAACTTCAAAACCTATATGTCATCTGTTATGCTCTTATGGCCAATTTATTTTCATTTACCCAGGAACAGTGTATAAATATCTTTCATTGAAGAGGAAGAAACAATAGGTGTGTTAATATTTCATTGGCCATTGTCAGTCTCAGAAAAATGCAAAGTATTTTTCAGGGCAGCAATTAAATATGACAGAGTTCTGAAACTTCATGTTCTAGTCTAAAATTATTAATCAATAATTCTATTTGAAATTTAGTTGGAAGGATATTAAGAAGGCATACACTTATACAGATGAAAGATGTGTTTTTTAGCAATCTGATTAGTGACACTAATACTTGCGATTTCTTTAATATTGCCATGGCTGCTAAATAAAAATAGAATGTAGAGTAAGGAAAGGTAGATGCATAATAAAAATGTGTTAACTAAAAGTTATCCTTAATGTCATAGTCATAGGTTAATCATAAGAAAACATACAAACAGGCTGACCTCAAATACTTGTGATACTGGTTAGTAGCTTGTAGGCCTGGAAAAATATCTTAATCTCCTCAATTTCCTCATCTATTTGCTAAATAATAGCTAAGCTGTAGGGCTTTGTAATGTCTGAGTTAATCCACGTAAAGTATATATGAATATTACCTCACATTTCTAGAAAGTCACTATTGCTCATAACATCAAGTTCACAAAACACCACATATTTGCTTTAGTAAAATTCTTGAAAACTTTTAAAAAATAGTAGAAAGTATATTGTTTCATCACTATGTAATTATAAGATCATAAAAGTAATAAAAAATTAATACGAGGTTGACTCAGCTGACAAAAAACATGCTCACATTAGAAACCAATTTTATCATAAGAATATCAAAGCACATGTCTCTAATCAACAAATTAGAACCTATCAGAATAAAATGGAAATCTAGGTGTATATCACTTCATATTTTTGTGAAATAAACAAGTTAATGTTCTGGAGATAAGAAATAAAATGTTAATAAGAACTCGATGATTGGGATTGAATATTATAGGATCTAGTCATTTGGAATTATGCAGTATGTTAAAAGAAATGATATTATGATTTCAATAGTAACTAAGAAGGTATCATTTCAATATTAATTATTTAATTAATACTTAATTCAGAAACTCTAGATAGATAGCTTGGAAATAACACAAAAACTACTTGAAGACATGGAAAATTAACAAAAAGCTGATGAACTATCATGGCAACTGCATACTCATAGGAGAGAAGAGGAAAAACTGTACAAAATAAATTCCTGATATCTGTGATTAGAGAAGACTACTGAGAAGAAATGTTAGGCTTCACTTTAGCCAGTTCAGTGGCCATGGAAAAGAATGAAAAATCCTACAAGGAAAAAAATCAAGGATGATAAATAGTCACATTCTATTTATAACAATCTCCAAATGCACCCTGAAGCAAACATATACAGAACAGACACTAAACTACAAACAATAGACCTAGATTAAGATTGGAGGTGCTGCTCAAGAAACAGAGTTTGATTGAAGCCCTAGTCAAGACCCTTGTCTGCTAAACAAAAGAAATATTTGTCAGAGAAGAATAATAGAATCCAAAATCCCTGTAACTTTAGATTTAAAATGACCAGATAGCAATTTAATGCTAACAAAAAGATGAAGAACATATTTTCAAGGAGAAAACAAACAAAACAAACAATTGAATCTGATCCTGAGATGAACTTATTATTATAAGTAGAGAACATGGATTTTAAAGTTGCTATTATAATGATCTTAAATGAAGTAAACACATATATTCACAGGGAAAAAAATAAAAATTATGGCATATAAATAAGAACTCTCAAAAGAAACATAAGAAATCTCAACAGAGAGTTATAAATAATTAAAAATAAATAAATGAAAAGTTAACAGTGAAAAATACAATGTCTGAAAACAAACACAAAAATAAACCAATAAAACAGTAATACTTTATTGAAGGAACCACCAAATTAGAGCCATGGTCAACTGATTTTCAACAGTTACCAAACACACACCCTAGAGAAATGATAGTCTTTTCAGTAAATTGTGTTGGAAAAAGTGGGTATCCACATGTAGAAGAATGAAATGGACTATTATTTCACATATTTATAAAAATTAATCAAAATATATAATATTTACATTTAAAAGATAAATATTTGAAACTATAAAACTACTAGTAGGGCTTGGCGCCTGTGGCTCAATCAGCTAAGGCACCAGCCACTTACACCTAAGGTGGCGGGTTCGAATCCCCAGCCCGGGCCCACCAAACAACAATGATGGCTGCAACCAAAAAATGGCTGGGTGTTGTGGTGGGCACCTGTGGTCCCAGCTACTTGGGAGACAGAGGCAGGAGACTCACTTGAGCCCAGGAGTTGGAGGTTGCTATGAGCTGTGATGCCATGGCACTCTACCCAGGGGGATAGCTTGAGGCTCTGTCTCAAAAAAAGAAAAACAAAAAACTACTAGTAGAAAACTGAAGGGTAAAGCTCTAATGCATAGCTTTAGTCTGGGCAATTGTTTTTTAAATAGGACTCCAGAAACACAGGGAAGAAATGCAAAAATAAGCAAACGGGATGATATTAAACTCAGTTTACCGGGTAGAATGTCTGTGTATGTCTTTTAAACCCATTGTTCAAAAGGTATGTTTAAGTTAATTGTTTCTTTGCTTAGATTCCTCTTGAAAGATATGTCAGAGGGGTGTTGAAATCTCCAGTTATTGTGGTTTTGCAGCATATTGTATTGTTTAGATCAGCTAGGGTTTATTTTATATATCTCAAAGCATTTAAGTTGGATGCATAGATATTTAGGATTGAAATGTCTTCTTGTTGTATTGTTCCCTTGATGAGTAGAGTCCATCTGTGTCTTTCTTTACTTTGGCTGGTTTGAAACCCAATGAATCTGTAAATAAGATGGTGATTCCTTCTTTTCTTTGATTTCTAAGTCCCTGAAATACTGTTTTCCAATGCATCACCCTGAGCCTTGTTTTCTCTATGAAGGTTAGATGTATTTTCTGAAGACAGCATATACTCAGCTTGTGACATTTTATCCAGTCATCCAGTCCTGTGCCTCTTCAGTGGGTAAATCAAACCATTCACATTTATTGGAAGAATTTATAACTATTGTGGAGTTCTGTTCATTTTGTTTTGCAGAGATTCATTGTTTAGTTTTATCACTTGCACCATTGTGGAAACAAGGGAGTTTTTACTTTGCTCATTCGCCAGATCATTCTACATTATGATGATCAATGTATAGAATGTATCAGAGCACTTTCTGCAGCGCTGGTCTTGTAGTGGCAAATTCCTTCAATGTTTGTTTGTCAGTAAAAGATTTTATTTTCCATTGAATCTGAAAATTAATATAATAGGATACAGAAACCTGGGCTGAATGTTGCTTTGTTTAATAAGGTTAGAGAGAGGTGGCCAATCTCTTCTGGCTTGTAAAGTTTCTGCTGAAAAGTCCACTGTTACCCTAATATTTTTCCACTTATAGATAAGAAGTTGGTTATGCAAAAGGTGAATTGAGTCATCTTGGAGTCCTGTTAGTATCTATTTGAAAGATTATCACTGATCACTACAAAAAACTGTCTGCCCAGAAATTTAAAAATATGCAGGAAGAACCAATACCTGGAATCACATCCTCTACCTAAACTCAACCCAAAAGAAACAGAATTTTGAGCAGACCATTATCAAACCCTGAACTTGCAACAATAATAAAAAAACTTTCAACAAAGAAAAGTCCTAGATCACATGGTTTTAGACTGGAATTCTACCAAAACTTCAAAGAACAGTTTGTGCCTATATTGCAAAAGCTAATCCAAAATATTGAGAAGTAACCCACCCAACCCCTTCTATAAACCAAATATTACATAGGTATCAAAACCAGGAAAAAATCCAATGAAAAAGAAAACTACAGAATCATTACATTACCCATTACTATAATATCATTAATGAATATCAATATACAAAATACTCAATGAGGTCCCAGGAAACAGAATATAATTACACATTAAAAAAAAATGCATCACGATCAGGTGGGTTTTATTCCAGGAGTACAAGATTCGTTCAACATATGAATCTATAAATGTAATTGACTCCATAAATAGAAGCAAAAACAAAGACCATATGATCCTCTTAATAGTTACAGGAAAAGCATTCTACAATATTCAGTATACTTTTCTGATAAGAACTCTTAAGAAATAAGCATGCATGGGACATTTCTTAACTGATAGAAACCATCTACAAAGAACTCACAACCTATATCATACCAAATGTGTACAACTAAATGCTTTTCCACTTAGAATTGGAACCAGGCAAGGATGCCCACCTCACTACTACTGCCAAACAAAAGAAGGATATCAGGGTATGCAAAGGACAGAGAAGTCCAAACTTCCCATTTTTTGCTGATGATATGACCTTATATTTAGAAAATACCAAGGGCTTGACTACTTGACCATAAGACTCCTGAAAGTGATCAAAAAATACAGTAACATCTCAGAATATAAAATCAATGGCCATAAAGCAGTAGTTTCATATGCACCAACAACAGTCAAGCTGAGAATAAAAACAAGAATAAATACCATTCATAATAGCTTCAAAGAAAATGACATACCTTGGAACTTACTTAGGAAAGGATATGAAGGATCTCTACAAAGAGAAATATGGAGCACTAAAAAATTAAATAGCAGAGGATATTTAAAAATGGAAGAACATACCATGCTCATGGCTGGGAAGAACGAACTTTGTTAAAATATCTAAAGCTACTCAAAGCTATATATAGATTTAATGCAATCCAATTTAAGGTACAAATGTCATACTTTGAAACACTTGAAAAAAATACTTCTTTGTTTTATATGGAACCATAAAAAAACCTGACTAGCCAACAAAATGCTAAAATCAAAAACACATCTGGAAGCATCATGTCACCAGAATTCAGGTTATACTAGGACTCTATAGCAGTCAAAACAGCATGGCATTGGCACAAAAATAGAGACATAGATCAAAAGAACAGAATAGAGAACCCAGAGATGAAACCAGCTGCCTATCACCATCTGATCTTTGATAAATCAAACAAAAGCATACACTGGGAAAAGCATGCCTAGTAAAATGGTGCTGGAGGAATTCGTTAGCCACATGTAAAGGACTGTAACTGGACCTGCACTTCTCGCCACTTACAAAAATTGACTCACATTGGATAAAAGATTTAAACCTGAGCCCTGAAATGATAAAAATTCTAGAAGAAAGTGTGGGAAATGCTTGATGATATTGGCCTTGGAAAAGGTTCTATGAAGAAGACCCCTTTGGCAATTCTAGCAACACCAAAAATAAATAAATGGGGCATGATCAAGGTAAAAAGCTTCTGCACAGCTAAGGGCACAATAACTAATGCAAACATACAACCTCAAAAAGGGAGAAGATATTTGCATGTTATGAATTTGACAAAAGCCTAATAAGCAGAATCTTCAGAAAATTCAAAGTAATCAACAAGAGCAAACAACTCCATTTATCACTGGGCAAGAGACGTGAAAAGAACCTTCTTCCAAGATGATAGAAGAATTGCAAACACATAACAAATGCTCATCCTCCCTAACCATCAGAGAAATGCAAATCAAAACCACCTTGACATAGCACCTAACCCCAGTGAAAACAGCTCACATCACAAAGTCTCAAGGCTGCACATTCTGGAGTGGATATGGGGAAAAGGGAACACTTATACATTGTTGGTAGGATTGAAAGCTAATACAGTCTTTGTGGAAAGAAGTATGAAGAATCCTCAAAGACCTAACAGTAGACTTTCCATTTGATTCTGCAATCTCAGCAATATGCATCTACCTAGAAGAAAAATTCATTTTATTATAAGAACTAGGATGTTTATCACAGCTCAATTCACAATTGCCAAGATGCGGAAACAGTCCAAGTTTCTATCAACTTATGAAGGCATAAATAAACTATATGTATACTATGGAATAGTATTCAGCCATAAAGAAAGATGGAGACTTTACATCTCTTGTATTTACCATGATGGATTTGAAGAATATCCTCCTATGAATAGTATCATAATAATGGATAAGCAAGCATCCAATGTATTCAATACATATATGAAACTAGAAAATAAACTAATAAATAAACACAAATTAAAATAGGGTGGGGCAGGGAGGTGGGGAAGAAGGGTTTTGGGTAAGCTCAAACCTAATGGGTACAATGTAGGGGTATATGGCACACCTCATGGATAAAGAGCTCACCTACACTTGGGCTTTAACAAAAATGCAAACAATGTAATCTAATCATTTGTGCCCATATATTAACTTGAAATTTTAAAAAAAATTAATAAAATCCAATGAGAACAGAAGATCTTGATATTCATATGGAAAAAATAGACAATGACACAATTATGAAAAAGTACTTAGTGAAGGATAACAGCCCTGCATAAAATTGGCAATTATGAAGCTTCTAGAAGAAAATATGGGAGAATATTTTTGGTAATTTGTTTGTAGGTCAAAATATTTTACACAAGACACAGATAAGTCTCCACACACATGTTGGGAGCCGACCTCTGGGAGGCAAGGCCACCCAGTTTGAGGAAATGTACTCGAGTCAAGGACAGAGTGCAAACCTGGCCTCAGCGGTTTTCCTGTTATCACTGGTTCCTGAACCAGATAGGAGTGGAGCCTGGCCCTTTGGTCTGAACAGACTGCTGAGGATGCTATTTTTCCCCTAGGCTGTTTTTAATTGAGTTATGCAACCATGACAAGATCATGCCTTCCAGCTACTGTATATAAAAGCTGATCAATAAAGCTGAGATTGTGGCTTCCTATTGAGGACAACCCTCCTGCTCCCGCTCTTCTGGGTCTTTCTTTTCACCTCCCGCACCGTTTACTCTCAGGGTCCCTCATAACCTTTGCCAGACAGGTTCCTGGCACACACACACCCACACACAACATATACAGATCTACTCATCATTATTAAAAATTCTGATAGCAAAAACATTCAGTTAAGAAAATAAAAAAGCAAATCATAAATGTTTTTAAGTAGCTGATGAGTTTAGAGCAACCTGTGTACCCAGACAAGTGAAACCAGGGTCCTGGGGTTAAAAATGTCTGCACTCAGGCTTGATTGGAAAGGAACGGTGACATCTTCTTATGGACCATACAGGGTAGAAAATGAGCACTGATTTATCAGTGTGGGTGTATACTACATAGACTTCACCCCAAATGTTTGCTTTTTATTAGATCATTTGCAATCTTCATTTCCCCTCAGGTGATTACAGGGAAGCTGAAGGACATACCAATAGCTGAGTTTAAATTTCCCACTAGCCTAATGAAAACAAAATTACATATTTTTTGAACATTTATTATAGGAATGTGATGTTCTTGGCTTCTGCCAAATATATAGTCTCACAAACATACTTAAGGAAATAATATATGATTCCTGATTTTTGCTGTGAGCAAAAGATACTATAATTTCCAAACATTCACATTGATTTTCCTTGGGGTTCATATTAACTCCATATGAACTGCATAGAAAAAGTTGAGAGTGGGCAATGACTTCTCTATACACTGAATTCTATGAACAGTTCTGAGAACAGAACCACTGTACCGTCTGGTGATTTTCTTTTAAAAGAAAGCAATGACATTTGTACCCCTCCAATATTTTGCAACAATAAAATAAAAAATCAGAGTAATTAGACTAATCTTATCTGTGTTCCTAATAAATCAATCCTAAAATAACTTTGCTAATCTAATAAAATGCTATCAATATTTTGTGGAAATAAATGATAAAGCTATATGAGAGTGGCACTCGTATGGGGACCATAAGTAAGTATTGATATTACCTATGAAACAAGTAGCTTATTTTTCAACATAATGATTCTAATGGGTGAAACTGGTGATATTCAAGATACATCAGTTGGATAAAATGTAATATTTTTTATCTTTGCATAATAGAGTATGAGCACGTTACCTGATTTTTACTTTATTTATTATTATTATCATTTTTGCAGATGACATCCTAGATTTAATCCATAAGGGATCAAATTCCAATGGTTGGATATTTTATGTAAATTTATATCAGAAAACCCCAAATAACCAACAGACAGGACTTTGACCTACCAGAAAAGTTTGGGTAGGACTTTGTCTTACCAGAAAAGTTGTATGTTTGTAGTTGTTCATCCCCTGACACACAGAAGTTTGTATTTGTATATGTTGCAAAATTATCAGAGAATTCCTTAGTGAATGGCTGGAAATAAGATTATGGAAAACCAATAATTTTTACCTGCACTAATTATTGTGTCAATATTATCAAAAATCTAATGGCGATGTCTGACCTATTTATTTTGAGTCATTTTAAAATGAAAAGCAATCACTAATTATCACTATCAAGATAACTGAGAACACATTAAATTATATAATATTAAGTTACATTATGTAGTATATAAAACATAGATAAGTAACATTCAGCATTTGTTTTACTATTTTTGAAAGAAATGCTATATTGGTCTGAATGTATAAAATAGAAATATTTCCACATATTCTCTTCTTAATTCAAGAAACATGTGTTTCTTTCTGTCAATAATCAAATTTTCCAATTCATTGTGTATAGAAAAGCAAAACAGTGATTTCTATACCACTCCACAAACTCATACAGACCTTATAAATTGAGAATGGAACCAAGATGGAATATGCTTCTGGGTACTATTTTAATTTAATTTTAAAAATGTACTTCTGCTTGTAGTCAGATGGAAAAATGCATTAAAAATGACTTTTCATCTACCTAGAATTTTTTTCTACTGCTGAATAGAAGCCCCAAAGCAAAAATATTTGTAAAACACAAAAAGTCAAGTACCTATATACTTTCAACCTCATCAACTCTCTGGCTCTAGGTAAAAAGGTAAAACATTTCCTTCTCTTAAACTAAATTACCATGTTTGAATATTCAGGACTAGCCTAAGGCTAAATTTGGAATACATTTTCACATCCACTTTTTACACTAGGAGTATTGTGCACTGTGTATTTTGACCTAGGTCTATATTTGACTTTCAAATGAACAAAGCACCCAAATTCTATGTATCATCATGTTCCATTATCAACACTCCTCTCAATAAAACAGTCATGAGAACAAACATTTTCTAATGTATGGATTCATACTTGTAGAGGGTTACAAAATGGTTTTTCGTGGCCTCTGTAGGGATGCATTTATGTCAATTCATTAATATGCTAATACATGACATTACAAAACTGTAACGTAGACTAGTGGTTCAGATGTGAAACTGCTAGTAAGGTTACCTAGAAGATGAAAGCATTACTCAAAATAAATTCCTTAATTGCTGTAAATACTAGAATGAGAATTCAATGAATCTTAAAAAAATGTATAGCTCTTGGAATAATTTAGTGGTGCTGTGTTAGTGTAGGTTTGGTATATTCATATTTATATCAACTAAACTGATTGTTTATATAAGTATTTCTCAGACCTTCTAAATATCACTTAAGCACTTTTCCTCCTTCTATGTATTATCTGTACTTTTAATTATTTTACATGTAATCATTAATGTTCACATAGAAAATGTGTCAAGTTCAAGTTCTGACAAATAAATTCATGAACTCATCATAGAAAAAGAACTACATCCTTCATGGCTGAATGTCACTACAGTCACCTTTGAAGTACTTCCCTCAGGAAGCTATGTACTGATGCCAGCACCTAGTCCAAACTTCAAAGGAATTTTGGAACTCTTTCTCTGGAATGACCATTGGAGCTATCATGGTACAGCACAGAAAAACACAAACAATAATGACTGCAACTCAGCAAAAAAGCCGCACACATCAACGTGAGCACAGTTGTAAAGCACTGAAGTACCAAGACTCTGAAACCTTACAGAGTTCTTTGTACAGTGTTGCAACCTAAGCCCTTCATGGTAAGTTAGCTAGGGAACTTAATTGTCAGACCTTCATATGATGACAGCACTGATGATCATTCCAGAAAAAGAATTCTAAAATTGCTTTGAAGGGTGGATTAGGCATTGGCAATGGTCCATAGCTGCCCCAGGGGGCTAATTCAAAGGGGACCATAGTAATATTCAGCGCCGAGGTATGGAGCACTTTTTCTAGGATGAGTTGGCAAACTTAATTGTCAGATCTTGTTTATCAATCCAGCAATTTCAATGGAATAATTGGTTAGTATGTGCAAATTATAAAAACAGATTGACAATTGATTAAGATTCTGTTGACCTGCTAAATAATTAAGAGTACAGATGGCACCTGAAAAAAATTCAATCGTAATTGCCATATAGCTTGACAATTCTTGCCTATATAAAACTATTACCTTTAAGTGACTTACAATAAATTATTGATTCTAAATTCTTATCTAGTCTTAATCCTATAGCATTATCCAGTCTATAGCATTTGTTATGAATGAGCATCTTCTACTAATATACTTATTTATTGATCACTTGGAAATCAAATTATTAAAACCATACAATATTACATCAGCTTACTAAACTAATTCTGACTCTAGGCAAATGAATCTAAAGGATAACAATATGAACAGGTTAGATTAAATTTATCAAAGTATGAATAGGTTCTACAATTAATTAGGTATTAAGAACATGCTAATTTACTACATTTGACATTACAAAAGCAGCTAGTAAAATATGGGAAAAGAATGCCGTACAAACAAAAATGTCACAACAGGAAAAGATGACATTGATTTGTCTTTAGGAAATGCTTATTTTAAGAACATATTGTTATAGTGTTGTCATTTGTTTATTCTAATGTGTAATTTTGTCCTATAAGTCCCATAGAGGTAATTACCAACCAGTTTAGCATTATTAGATATTTATAATCCCTCACTAATATTTTCTAATCTCTTCCTTTCTCTGTCCCCAGATAACAGCTTTCAAGTTCAGCAGAATTTTAATCACTTCCTCATAAAAAAAGAAACAATTTGAACACACAGGCTAATATTGCCTCTAGAGAGAAACCTGAAGTCACAAATAATAAAAATATAATATGAATCTGTTAAATGATTGTGTTATGTTCATCCTTCCTTGCCTAGCCTCATTATATCCAGTTTTCTTACTTCACTTTTCATTTTTGAAGAGGCACTCAAACTTGAAAATTATACTGTATCTTCTACTGAGGTGATCAGCGTGCAGGGAGGTGGTCAACTATCAAGATTCTACTGTACTTCTTTCTTTCTTTTTTTTTTTTTTTGAGACAGAGTCACAAGCTGTCACCCTTGGTAGAGTGCTATCGTGTCACAACTCACAGCAACCTCAAACTCTTGGGCTTAAGCGATTCCCTTGCCTCAGCCTCCCGAGTAGCTGGGACTACAGGTGCCTGCCACAGCACCCAGCTATTTTTTGGCAGTAGTTGCCATTGTTGCTTGGCAAGCCTGGGCTGGATTTGAACCTGTCAGCTGGTGCCCTAGCCTCTGAGCTATAGGTGCCAAGCCTGAGATTGTACTGTATTTCAGAGTAAATAGTAAATAAGTAGTCACTATGTATGCTCCAGAGTGAAATAAAGTTGCTATGCCCCTCCTACCACTCAACAGTGCTTCAGAACAGTCTTTTACAAAAGTTATCCATGAAGATAAATAATTTCAAACACCTATGTTATGAAGTTTTCTATATTACTTATTTTCTATTACATTCCTTACAGATTTCTTCCCCTTCTACATGCTGTCTTTTCTTTTAAGTGTTCTATAATTTTTATTTGACACATTATTATTTTACATATTTATGGGATATAGTGTGATGTGTTGATACACGTGTACATTGTGTAACAATCAAATAAGGGCAAATTTAATTTACCCATCACCTCAAATATTTATCATTTTGTCATGATGGGACAATTCAAAGTCTTCCCTTTTTGGTATTTTGAAACATACAATACAATACTGTTAACCATAGTCCCCTCACTGTTCAATAGAACGTCAAAGCTCATCCCTCTCATCTGTAATTTTTTGCTTGTTGATCACTGTCACCTCATCCCCCTTCCTCCAACCTTTTCCAGCCTCTGGTAACCACTATTTGATTCTATGCTTATATGAGATCAGCTTTTTAAAACTCCACAAATGAGTGAAATCATGTGATATTTGTTTTTCTGTATGTGGTTTATTTAAATTAACATGATGTCATTCCTGGTCATCCATGTTGCCACAAGTGATAGGATTTTTTTTCCTCTATGGCCGAAGAGTATTCCACTGGGCATGTGTACCACATTTCTTTAGCCAGTCACCTGTTGATAGACACTAGGCAGATTCCAGATCGTGGCTATTATTTTTAATTTTTTGAGACAGAGCCTCAAGCTGTACCCCTGGTAGAGTGTCATGGCTTCACTGCTCACAGCAACCTCCAACTCCTGGGCTCAAGCGAGTCTCCTGCCTCCGCCTCACAAGTAGCTGGGACCACAGGCGCCCGCCACAACACCTGGCTATTTTTTGGTTGCAGCCATTATTGTTTTTTGGTGGGCCCGGGCTGGATTCGAACCTGCCACCTTAGGTGTATGTGGCTGGCGCCTTAGCCGCTTGAGCCACAGGTGCTGAGCCAAGATCGTGGCTATTATGAATAGTTCTGCGATAAACATGGGAGTGTGTATATCTCTTCTACATATTAATTTTACTTCTTTGGGGTAAATACAAAGTAGTGGGGATGCTGGATTATATGGTAGTGCTATTTTTAATTTTATGTGTTCTCAATAATGGCTGTGCTAATTTACATTCTCACCAAAAGTATGTAACAGTTCTCACTTCTCCACATCCAGGACAGATTTACTATTTTTTAGGTCTTTGGATAATATCTATTCTGATAAGTGTGAGGTGATATATCTTGTGGTTTTCATTCTCATTTTCTTGATAATTAGTGCTGCTATCTTTTTAATCTCCCAAAGAATGAATACCTCACTTCCTTCAGATGCAATTTGTAGTGTAGTATTAATATTATTCCTTCAAGTCATTCCTTTTCTCAAAAAAAAAAAGAACATATTTTTCTAATTATTTACTCACTAATGTTCTTTTTGAAAAAGAAATACTGGTTTTAAATATGTTTAAGATCTTCTGGTTACTTCTTTATCACAGGCATTGCCTATATTCAAGATGTATAAATATAGCACTGATGTACTTTTGCAGTCATAACTGTAAATTTATTTAAAAGTCAGTGATTTCAAATACATGCTACCCAATTTGTAGTGTTTAACATCACTAGAAAACCAAATATTTGCTAGTCAAGAGGTTCTATTTTAATAATAATAAGCTCTGGATAAGGTGGGTGTATTTCTCCTTTAAAAGAGTGACAGAGATACTAGCCAACTAGTAAGAGTCCACTGAATATATTTAATATATCAAAAATTAATGTGGAAAGTAACATAAATACCAATTTAAATGTTTTAATTGAAAATTTCTTTCTTATAGAGCAGAACTCATGATTTGATTCTCAAATATTCTCCTAATTTTTTTTTTTTTACATTTTTCTCTAAAGTGTGTTTCTTCATTTACTGCAATTGAAAGAGGATTTTAAGAGATCCTAACTTTACAGGTGTGTCCAATTAAAATCTCTTTCATTATGACAGGCGGTATATATCAGAGCAAGAAGATAGAGTAGAGCTGAAGAACAAAACTTCGAGTTTCATTGGATTTAGGGGTTTGGGAGTAGGTGAGAAGAAATAAGGGAAAAATACCTGGAAAACAGGCTTTCACCCACCTTCAAAAGCACTTTTGGATTCCTCATTTATAATTTGCTTCAAACTTACCTCCAGACATATGGACTCATTTTTTCACGTTAACTTTTCAGAACATTGCTTTTAGTTTTCAATAATAAAATAATCTGGATTATCAAGATAATTATGTTCCATTTGTGCCCCTATAAGCTATTATATAGCAATTTCTTTTTCTTCTTCTGAATATTTTGTTCAGTGAGAACTTTAATCGTGTGGACTAGGTGCCTAATCATTGCCTGGATTGATTCCTCACCTTTAGTTGGTGAAGTGAGGCAATGCCCAGTGTCTATAAACCCAAGTCTCAGCACACCCAGCCACAGGGTCAGTTACATTCTTCCGCAAAGTAGGAATTTAATATAGAAATGGGTAAGAAAATAAGTGTCTACATTCTAGAAACTGCAGCATGGTTTTAGCCTATGTTCAGTTGCTCATCACACAAAGATCCGCTCCCTGAGACAAGGAGGATTACCAAGGAAGAAAGGAATATATAATATAAAAGAGGCCTTGTTGGCAGAACTAGAGACGTTGCCTGAAATTGGTCTCTCAAATAAGAGAGATCCTGGCCTTTTTGAAAAGGGAAGATCTGCTTAGGGGCAAGGCCCAGAGATAGTGAGTCTTGGCAGCAGGAAGTCTGCTCGGGGTCTTCAGAGTCTCAATTCTTCTGTCTTGCAGAAAATCTCACATTCCTGGGAAACAACTCAAAAGCTTAAGTAGTTAGTTAAGGGAGAGGATTGTAAAAATCCCATAGTCATAATTGAGATTTGTTCAATGAGTCAGTTATACCTATTATGAGGTATAATAAATCATTTTGCATTCAGGGGATATTTACATACATTTTATCCTTTTATTCACTCACTATTTTTAAGAGAATTTGAGTTGCACAACAGCTTTATTACTTCGATATAAAATGTGTAATTGAAGAGCTACTTTAAACATACTTCACTCCATTATAAAAGTACTAAGTTTGTGTTTAGCACTGGAGCATTTAAGAAACTAATGTTCGTTTATGTGCACATTTAATGAAAAAAAATTTTTTTTGTTTCAATGGAAAACTATGCTTTGTCGAAAGGGCACCTCAAGGTTATCTAGATCTAGCCTGTCATTCATTGTCTTTGTACAAGTTTCCAGTTCTGGGTATTGTGAATACCTGGTAGACATTTAAATTCTACCCTATCCAGTAAAGATTCAATTGACTTCTTCTGAAGTGCAAAAATCAGTTTGCCTCCATTTAAACATTCACTCCAGTATTCTTGATTTATAAATACATCTGTTCTTTAGATCCTTTTTGAATCAGTTATAACAACTGTCTGGTTTCTTCATTGATTAATGAGGAGAATACAATCTTCAATATGAATTCATTTTCATATCTATGTGAGAGCCATGATTTGACCTTGTCTTGAACTTATACTCAATGAATTATTCAATTTTTAAGTTATTTACTGTTTAATGATTTTTTTGCTAATCCACCTAAGAAAAGTTCATTAAAAGATAAACAAATGTATTAAATTGGTAAATGCACTTTAAAATATTGGAATGTATTTATGTATTAAATGTAAACAAACATCAAAGACTTTTTGAAATTTTCTAGGTTTTGAATAAGCTACATAGTATAGGTTGAAAGTATATGAACAAGTAGATTTTAAAATTTATAAAAGAAATTTTAAGAAAGATTGTACATCTGAAATTCATAAATTTTGGGCAAAGAAAGTATTAATTCATGGTTGATTTTAAACATAGTACTCCCAATCCCCAGTCAGCATTTTAACTAGAAAAAGACTGTCCTTCCACCTTCATGCTCCATCCAGTTTACTGTCTAGCAAAGTAAGATAGGTTAATATTTCACAAATTAAAACGCTCTTTCTTCTTTTCCTCCTCCCTCCTCCTTTGCCTCTTCCTTCTTTCTTTCCCTCCATCTCTCCTTCCTGCTGTCCTATTCTCCTCCTCCGCCTCCTTCAGATCTCTCTCTTCCTCTCTCTTTCTTTCTCTCTGTGTTGGGCAAGGAAATAGAAATACCTACCTGTTTCAGCCCCAACAAACGACATTCACCCATACACAACACTGTGTTCATTACATATGAAATACGTTTGATCCCTGGTGCATTTTGATTCCAAACACTTTATCCTAATCCACAATATAGAATTTAATTCGATAGTTTTGAGTTGTAAAAAAAATGAATAAGAAACTCCTACATAAAATTTATATACGTATTTTAGAATATTTATTTTATTACTTCCATTTCCAGAAAGGTTAGGTAACAACAAGCATAATGTATAGAAATATCTTATTTAGTTTGAATACTTATTAATATAACTAAGGTTGACCTCACTAAAAGAAATAGGAGTCATTTTTCTGTTTGTGTGTATATGTATAGCCATATCTGTATGTGCATATATAATATATGTTGGGATGCACTTATATAAATAGGACAGAGAAACACGAATTAATTTTCTTGACATGCAAACAGTCCCCAGGTTACAGACACGCTATGTTCCTGAGAACGTCTTTAAGTTGGAATTGTATGTATCTTAGAACCCTGATGAAAAGTATATATGACAATACTATAGTGGCTCACATGCAGTGATTATAATACGACATTATACTGCAATAGTAACAATAACCTGTGCTATAATAATAAGTGTGGTACAGGTTTTGGTTCCCTGAACCCAGCTGACCTTGTTCGTTTACTCTGTGGAACTGGCAAGTTCAACAGAGGCAAGGCCTGAATCCAAAGGGAAAGTGAGTAGACACCTAAAGCAGAACAGGAGCAGGAGGGAAGGGGAGCAGGAGTGAAAGCAAAAGTAATTTTCACAACAAAGAGAAAGATGATTTAAGGACCGGGACTGTTTATTTAAATGTAGCAAGCCTAGTGCATGTCCGGGAAGATGGAAATGGGTCTCTGCCACAAGTGAGAGGGAGGCTGACTCAAAACACCGTAACGATATAAATATCTTTTTCTCCCTCCAAAATTGTTTGCGAAACTTTCTCATTGCTATCTCTGGGCACCTTTGTCCTATTGGTCTTTGATTAACTTAGTCACCTCAGACCCACATTCCTTCCTTGTTTGGAGAAAATTGCAGAGTGCTAATCTGTTGATTTTATGAGTACGTGGAGGGGGTTGTGGTGTACAGTGTTCACCCCATGTCCAAATGTGGAAACTGTGTTTTTTGCAGGACGTGCTTATTGAACAATCCACAGTACAGAATTTAATTCAACAGAGGCAGGACTTGAATCCAAAGGGACAAGTGGTGTTCCCATGATGTTTCCAAGGCGCCTCCAGACTCCTCATTCAGGATGCCAGGCTTTCCTCCCATCTTTCTTGAAGCCCCTTTCTTTGTCCCTATCCAGTAAGTTACAGAAGCTACTGTGATCTCTTTTAATTCAAACAAACAGAACATAAAAACAAACTGATACAAAAGGTTTAGAAGAGATTTCAAAAAAATACTGAAGGCTAACTCTCACCTAATGTTGCATCAACTTCAGGCTCACGGGAATATTATGCTTATTTTTATCTTCTAAATAAATCAATAGTAAGTTTCCACTTAAATAATTAATCCAATTTTGTGCTTAGTAATAATTGATGCTTTCATTGGAGCATGACCTTTCACATGTTCCATTAGTCTCACTTTATCCTTTATAATTATTCCTATAATGAGTGACTGAAGCTTATGCTTTCCCAAGGAATGATGGCATCCGGCCTTCCTCTGAAAGCTTAATTATTCCTACTTTTGAGTCCATTCTAATCCCCTTTCTCCTCACTTCAGGCTTACCTGGACTTGCAGTGGACTTTCACATTAAAGTCCTGGTCATAGCGTAAATACAACCTCATGAAATAGAATAAAAAATGCTGCTAAGCGAATTAAACAGTGAGATGAGTTGCGATATACAGATGCTGCACCAAGGCACCACTGGCACAGTGCGGATTTATTTATATACGCTGAAGAAACTAGTTCTCAAATCATTAATATAATTGTTTAGTTATAAATGATCCTTATAGGGAATCTTGGGAGTCTGTTTGTAAGTACAGAGCCCAGGTAAGTCAGGATATCTGTCACATGGGAACTACTATAACTTCAAAGTTATATGAGAATGGGTGCAAGCAGAGATATGAAGGGAATAACATCCTCTTTTTAAAACAGTAATTCTCTATGCTTGATATCTAAATAGATAAGCATATTATATGTTCACTGAAAATTTTAATAAGATATATACGATAAAATTATTCATGCTTATTAATAGTAAATACAAAACCATTTTTTCAATTTAATTTTTAAATATTTTTAAAATATTAAATTTTCTGGCTCAGCTCCTGTGGCTCAATCGGTTAAGGCGCCAGCCATGTACACCTAAGGTGGCAGGTTCGAATCCCCAGCCCGGGCCCGCCAAACAACAACAATGGCTGCAACCAAAAAATGGCCGGTTGTTGTGGTGGTCGCCTGTGGTCCCAGCTACTTGGGAGGTGGAGGCAGGAGACTCGCTTGAGCCCAGGAGTTGGAGGTTGCTGTGAGCTGTGATGCCATGGCACTCTACCCAGGGGGATAGCTTGAGGCTCCATCTCAAAAAAAAAAAAAAAA
>CAUYQV010118786.1:0-24032 GCA_963574575.1 Galagoides demidoff
GCATAAAGAAAAAAAAAATTCTTCATGTACTATCATAGCCATCTCACTAGCCAATACAAATTCTCAGGGTTTGTGGGAACAGTCAGGCATCCTCCTACTCAAGAGATCTCAGTGGTTCGGCGCCTGTGGCTCAATCGGCTAAGGCACCAGCCACATACACCTAAGGTGGTGGGTTCAAATCCCCAGCCCGGGCCCGCCAAACAACAATGACAGCTGCAACCAAAAAGTAGCCGGGCGTTGTGGCAGGCGCCTGTGGTCCCCCCTACTTGGGAGGCGGAGGCAGGAGACTCGCTTGAGCCCAGGAGTTGGAAGTTGCTATGAGCTGTGATGCCATGGCACTCTACCCAGGGGAATAGCTTGAGGCTCCATCTCAAAAAAAAAAAAAAAAAAAAGAGATCTCGGGAAGGTCTAGAATCTGCGGGGTGAATCTTCCCAACTGAGCTGAGTTGCCTTTTCTTTAAGAAACAAAACAAGAAAATAGAGAAAAGAGAAGAAAAAGAAGAAAATACTAGTGAAAAATAACATATGCTAGATCCAGAATACTGTGGTCCTGCACCTTGGTCCAGATTTCCCCATCTCTGTGGTACTCACTACCTTCCCCTGAAGAATCCTGCAAAGTTGATACTTCATCATTATAGTTTACCAACTTTATAATTCTAAAGTTTTGAGACACAGATTTGTTGCCAGAACATGGAATTCTAAAGCCAAAACCCTTGGATCAATTTCTTTTACAACTGGACCCATCAGTCAACTCTGTAGTACTTTATGGATGACCCAGTTAATCATGTTTTGTTGACAACACACCACTGTCTTACTGAACATTCTTGAACTTCACTTTGGTGTATCTGTGATGATTATATCTGAACTAAAGTAAGTAACAACAGTGAGAGAAATTGAATCTGAAAAATTTCTTGATGGTTTGACTGACTACCTTGTCTCAATTATAGCATCTTTTCTATCATCCCAGGGTATCAGCCAGTATGCCATTCAAATGGTACCCACTTATTATAGTAAAATCAACTCATAGTTAGCAGGAAAAGTCAAAATATATTGAAGAATAGAAAATAAATGGTTTAATCCTGTCTTTCCTACCTCAACTACATGGATTTCAATCTCTGAAGGAAAGATGGTCTCTGAACTTGGTTCTAGAGAACATTCCGGCACACTCTGGGATGGGCAGAACAAGTCTTTGGACTTTGATGTAAAATTATGGTTCATAGGAAAGATATAACCTAATTATAGACTTAGAATATGGGGAGGCGGGAGGAGGAGGAAAGAGGTGAGGGTGGGTGGGGAGAGGGAGGGTAATTGGTGGGGTCACCTCTATGGTTTATCTTACAAGGGTACAAGTGAATCTTTCTAAAAGCAGAGTATGAATGTCTTAACTCAATAACTAAGAAAATGACACAAAGCTACATTAAGCAGTTTGATGAGAGTATTTCAAATTGTATATGAAAACACCACACCGTACCCCATGATTGCATTGAGGTACACAGCTATGATTTAATAAAATAAAATCATGGTGGAAATTTTTAAAACTCCACTTATTCACTAAATGATTATTACAGAAAGTTTGCCAAGCTTCAATTACCTTGTCCCTCGAACAAATTATTGAAAGAATAAAGAAAGTGCATTTCATGAGACATGTGTGTCCTATAAGCCTTAATGAAGGCAGGGAAAAGAGACCTTACGTCTGCCACTTTCTAGCTGTGCAAACTTAAATTCTGAGGACTAATTTTCTTATCAAAATGGCTGTAAAAAATACCTATTTCACAGGATTGTTGGGAAACCAAAATTAAGTAAATAATTCAATAGCCCTCTCCCCCACCCTCACCCTTATTTGCAGCCTCAGTTACTTGGTCAACCCCAGTCTGAAAATACTAAGTGGAAAAGTCCAGAAATAAGCAACACATTACATAAATTTTAAACTGTGTACCACCCTGAATCCCATTCTGTTCCACCTGGGACAGGAATCACCCCACGCTGTGTGCACATCTACTCATTAGTCACGTAGAGGCTGTCCCAGTTATCAGATCCACTGTCTCAGTGTCACGGTGCTCATGTTCAAGAGGTGGCAACACGGCTGTAGAGGGAAGAGGGTGGGGGGGAGCCGGGAGTGGCATGTGTGCTCCAGGGCTTCCACCAAGCCCAGTGTCCCCAAATATAAGCAAGACGTGGGACAGCAAAGTGAGGGGAGAGAGCAGAGGGGACATCATTTCTTTAAAGTATCTCCACATAAATGGGAAATTTAATTGTTTTAATTCTCAACCAGTTCATTCGAAAGAGCCGAGTTCTAGAAGCAAACATGAGACAGAAGCTGAGGAAAGATGAACTACAGTGCTGAGAGAACAGGGACCACAGTGACCACTGCGTTAGTACTCAGCTGGGTTTTTTCCTTTCTTCGCAAACGCAGGTCTGTAATAAAAACAGGTTCATTGTCTAAGCCTAGTATGACCCTTTCCTTGTCAATATCCACCTGCAACCTGACTTGAATGGCCTTGGTGAAGTCTGAGCAAAGCCCACTGCCTTGTCTCTGACCTCCTGCCCTTTTTTTTTCTTTTGAAAAGATGGGTGCCACGGCATCATCATAGCTCACAGCAACCTCAAACTCCTGGGTTCAAGTGATCCTCTTGCCTCCAGAATAACTGGAATTACAGGTGCTGGCCATGATCTCCTGTTTTTGATGGGCTTGGCCAGGACCAAAGTAATTTTTCTCTCCAAAATGACTGCCCATATTAATCCATGATAGGTCCCCTTCAGCTCAGCACTTTATGCTTAAATGTTCCTACCTGTCCGCACCCTCCACAGGCCCTCTACACGGCTGAGAGATCCCACCCCAGAGGTCATTCTTGATTCTTGGTGCCATTGGTGACAAAGCCCACAGGGCTTCCTGGACCTGCAACCTCCCTTTCCTCTGCTACCAGGAATTCTCTCTTTGCAGACCTCAGCTGTCCTACAGCCTTTGGAACTCCTTCTTGACTAGAAGACACCTGGTCCCTACCTTGCCCTCCCCCAGTACTGTCATGGAGCTGTTTTTATTCCACTTATTTGACATCATGCATAATGGACATGCCTCAAGTTTTTTTTTTAACCCTCTGCAGATACTTCTCTAGTCTACGTATTTCAATGAATGTTTTTATTTGCTGGTTGCTCTTAGTCCACGGACCGCCAACTATTCTACTTCTTAAGTTCCTTCAAAGTTTAGAAACATTTTATTAATGAACTCTCAAGACCCTGGCTCTCACAAATGCTGAGGAAGAAATAAAAAGAAACAATCAGTTTACCAAAAGTTTGCTTTTTATCCCCAAAGACCCATGTCTTCCTATTTCCAATGCCCAGTGACTTATCAAATAAATCATGTTTTTACAATGGTTAGAAATACTCTGCAGATTGTTTTGCCAGAAAATTTATAGTATAACTGAAAACTCATAAGCAATTGCAAGAATTTTGGGTTTTTTCCCAATTTTGACTTGAGATAAAACAAATCAGGCCTGTGAAGGTAGGGACGTCCATGTCTATGAAGCAACACAGCCTTACAGGAATTTGAGAGGTGTGGTGAAAAATCACAAAAATCCCATTCTGATACGTTTCTTTTGCTCCAAGGCAAAATTGTTTGTAAAACTTTTCTTTTGATTTTTGTTATCCAAATAATTCCAGCTTAAATTGGACCTCAAATATTAATCTGATAATGACACCGTTGAGACACATTCTCTGACGATTGATCTCAAATGACTTACAAGGCTTTACTTTACCCCATTTTCTGCATTCCTTTCCAGCCAGGAGTTGTGCGTTTGTAACACCCCCTCCCCTCGACTCATCACCACCACCATCAGGGAGGAAAAAAAGACCCTGAAATGTGCGCATTAAGATGATTACTATGTGCTTGGGAATATCCTTTAATTTAAATTTTGTTTTATTTTATTTTTAGCTTCAAAGCTTTTGCAGGAATGAACACCTGTCTTTCAGGGCATTACAAGAAATTGTCAGGTACCTGATGTACTTTGTTTTGTCAAGTCCTCCAACAGTGACACTGAGGATAGGAGTCACATTTTAATTAATGATCAAAGCAAAGGACACCTGTAAGGCTGGGTTAGACTTCTAAATTCTTTGATATTAGGTTTACGAATCTGAAAGAGCCCTTTGATTCTTCCATGTGTTTGTCCTTTCCTGGAGATCAACTTAATTCTTCTTTTGAAAGGCAACATATTTAGCTAATCTGAGCACTGAAGTTATGGGTGACAATGTCCATTCACACAGCACCTCCTAACACCTTATTAAAGTCATACTCCAGTACAAAGGACACCAGGGCACTGTCCAAAGGCACCAGAGATATGCTATGGCATATGCTGTTTAGATATGAGAGCTCTCAAGTGAGTCTCAGAAATCCTTGAGTTTGACGTAGAGGAATTGTACTTGGGGTGTGTTACTATACAGGAGCGACAGTGCAGAATGAGTTGAGACAATGCCAAATTAACTACCAACTTTTTGTTGGCAGAAATTTCTTATTTTTTAAAACACACAAACATTGATACATAGGTTGATATTATGCAGCATATAATATCTACTTATGGATATATTGTTAATATAATACAAGTTAATGAGCACTAATATATTAACATAATATAACATGTTTATATTATATGGTATACATACAACACTACATAGTTTATAATCTATGTGTACTAATAATATATAGACTAATTTCATACACATACAGTAATAATTTTCCTGGTGAAAATGTAACAACTGAGACTCAGTTATAAAAGTTTGCACTGACATGTGAAAGTAGCTTGGGAACTCTGATTGGAAACTACTACAAATAGTAGTTTAAATATTTTATGATAGTGGAATTACAGGAAGTATAAAGAATAAAATCCAGAAGTAATCTCCTTCATATTTTGGTGTATATGTAGTTTCATAACATAAGCAGAATTTTACATATTTGTGCATGTGGAATATACAATTTTGTATTCTTCTTTTTTACAATTAACTTGAGCATTTTCCTTTATTATTTACATGGTCAAAGAGTGCAACTTAATGATGGCATAATCATATATTCTCTAGCCCACAATAATTTTCTTGATCACTCGATTAGTTCTAACTCTCCGCTAGCATAAAAAACGTTGCAATGAATGACTTTATGCATACATAAGTGGAAAGTTCCTAATGCATTGTGCTAAATTGTCTTTTTAATAGGTCAGATGAGTTTACAACTCTACCAGCAATGGATAGAAATGCCCAATTCCCACATCTTTGCTAAAAATTAGCATTTCTTTTAATTCTCTGATTTTAGTTTAGCTTTTTCAATTTTTGTGCTTTTTGGATTACTAACACAGTGGAAGTTTTTACTGTTTATCAGACATTTCAATTTCCTTTATTATTTCTATCGTCTTATTAGCCGTATACTCTAATTTTTGCTTTTTATGATTTCTTCATAGTTTAAGGAGAGTAATTCTCACACCATTAGGGTTTTTTGCAAATATAATTCCTTTTTTAATTGTTTTAATTTTATTAATGAAGTTTTTAATACAGGAAGATATATCAAGATTAATCTTATGTAAGTAAATCTACCAGTTTTTCCTTTTCTGATTCTTCCCTTCACTAATTATTTCAAAAAGTCTTCTCCCAGAGAGAGATTAGTAAATATTTGCCTGTGTCTTATTATTATTTATCTTACATTAGCTCTATCCAAACTTGCATTTCTTTAAATAATTATATATAGCAAAACTAAGCTTTTATTCTTGATCACAGCATATTTTGTAAATATTCCCATTATCTTTCAGAACCTTACCAAGATAAATCCAGGTCATTCCTAAGCTAAGAAATCATATGGAAGCATCCAGTTACTCTTGATGGGGTTTTTAGAAGTTTCCAATTCCTTTCTTCCCTGAGTTGATAAAGAACCAATGTAATGGTTCAAGTCATAATCTTAATGACTTAATATTATGTCATAATCACACAAATAATTATAATTTCCTATGGGGCAATGATCTGAGAATAGCTTTTCACTTCATGAAGGAGATGGTAATTGTGTTGGGCTCTGTTTTTCTAATGGGGTGATCTTCTGGCTTGGGGTGACAACTGGAAAGTTTTGAAGAGCTACATTCGCTCCTTGAGAAGGGAATTTGATGAGCAGTAACAGCCTAGTATTTGCTATCAAGTCACTTGACTCAAGAAGTTTTCAGTATCTTTTAAAGAAGTCACTGTCTAAAGTTTAACTTATCAAAGTGATATAATGTGTGGAAGTCAGAATCCCTGGCTGGCCTATCCATCACAGATGGCTGAGATGCCAAGGGTTTAGAGCTAGAGGTAGAGATGTCTGCCCAGCGCTTACTCCACAGAAAGAGAGAAATGCTCACTAGGGCTTCAGACTGAATCTGCACACCCATGAGGATGGCAGGACCCAAGCAAGTCTCAGCCACAGCCGTCAGACCAGAAATGATTCTTCCTTTCTGTTCATGATTTCTGATTCCAAGGAGAGAAAGACACATGAAAGTATTATCCACTCAAACTTTTCATTTGCGTTGAGTCCAAACATTAAGAGGCAATCTGGTTTTATAAAAAATGAAGGAAAAACAATTGATTTAAACTTTCTGGGAAAAGCAGAATCTGGCTGTAATGATTAGAGAGACTCAAGAGAATTTAAAATCTCAATGTAGAGCTGCAGTTTAAAAATGTCACCATGACAATGAATACGCTTTGTCTAGGAAAAAATATGTAGGGAACATGAAGGCAGAGAAGGAGAAAGAAGAAATGGAGATGAGAAGACTATCTCGGGTGTCTCGCGTGCCTGATCAATGCAGTGACTCAGTCTAATTCTTGGAAAATGTGGAAAGAAAGAAGATGTAGATGGTTGCAGTTACTCTGCCACACAGTGTTGGCCTAAAGCAATGCTGGTGCAAGTTATACTGTATCAGACCCTACTCGAGGCCATGCCCACACATTATCCAAAATACTCTTAAGTGGGATCACAAAATCTGGGTACATCGAAGTGTAGGGACCCTTCACAGTCTAGTCTACAGAGATTAGTACTAACTACTGCTTTTCATTACTTGGAAAATAGCAAATGTATTCGATTAAAAATCAAGATCATTGCATTAAGTTGTCTCCCATTTTTTAAAATGGTATTGGCATGACTAAGGCTGAAGCCACTGAGAATTGGTAAGGGCCTTTACTCTCAGAGGATCTGAGGAAGAGAATCCTAAATTCCTGGGAAAATTCTTTTCCTGGGTCTACAATCAGATGAAACTGACCGTTCTCTTCCTTCTTGTTTCCACTCCCAACCTGTAACCCCTTAGGCACACAACTAGTTTCCCTGTAATTTAAGCAGAGTTGGTTGTTTTCTTAAGAAAAGGTAAGTGAAAGTGCATATGTAGGCATGATCCTCTTGCTTTTGAGCCAAAAACCCAGCAGAAGTATTTCACAAAAGAGGACTGTGGACTCAGATGGGCCTGGCAAAGATGAGGCAGTGAAGCCTTATCTTTTAAAATACTGTCACCTAATGTGCGCTGCTCAGAGAGCTCACGCCTTAGGATCCGTCCCCATTCTTAACATGTGTTCAAAGAAGGAGGATCAAATCTGGCACCGTCCAGAGATTCATGCTTATTTTTCTCTTGATCTTCCCTTCTCAAAATCTCCCTTTGAACAGGATTTGCACATGCAGAATGAATAGAGATTAAGCGCAATTATGGTTTTTGTTTTGCTTTTAATGGCCCATGCAACCCTGAAATTTGCTCATGAGATCTATGGCTAATAATGCCGTCTTGCCCGTCTCATCTGTCGAGTGCCGTATTTCATTGCTTCCAAATGCCATTTCTGGTGTTTTCTTTCAACTTGAATCTAAAGCTTTACTTTTCATGTGCTTTAAGTGCTGGGCACCAAGGATGAGAATTAAAATATCCCAGGGCTTTGAGAGAGGGGATGCTGAGAGATCGCCCAGTGAGATCCCTTGCCCACCCAAGATCCTACTCATTCTGAAAAAACAAAGGCAAGCAGAAAAAAGGAGGAGGAGTTGGGAGCACATTCCTGGGATTTACCAGTGACGCCTTGCACAGTACACGGAGTCCTGGAAGGCTGTTATCTTTGTCTGCCTTGTCAGACTCAGAAGGGGAAAGGCCCTCAAAGACTCTATTTCTCTGACATAGAAATGGCAGCTGGTGCGACTGACTTTAAATAAATGTTGGGTGGTAGCACTGTCTGTGTAATCCCCCTACAGCTACAGCCTTGCCAGAACAAAAGCCATGACAGAAAAATTAGGTGCGTGCCAAAGTATCCCAAAGGGGAAGGTGTGAGACATTTCCTGGTCAGGCCCCCAGCTCTCTCCACCCAGCCCCAGCTCACACAGCTCAGTCCCCACAGGGGATGTGGCCGGGTCAATCGCCCACCTTGTTTCTCAAGGAACAAATGAGAATTGTTCCCTCTGCTCATGGTCAGCACATGAGCCTCCTTGCACAGGCAGATTTTGTGACACAGAAACAAATAAGCAGTGGAGGAGTAAGTAATAAATAACTACTGCCAAGGTGCATAGGTGTGACTATAGGCATGCTAGCGCTCAAACTGCGGGTCGCCCCAGGAAGGGACCCAGCTCCCACATTGGGAGCCTGGTTTTCTCTTTTAATTTATTTAGGGATCTTATGCCACCATCCACAAAACCACAAAATCGTAAGTAATGTTAGTTTTCAAATTATTAACTGGTTGGGGATGATAAAAATGGCAGGTGAAATTTCAGTTCCACAAAGCAACATCTCAAATATATATACACGCTGTATTTTCTTCTATCATGAGTGTATATGACATATGTACATATACACACATTTAGACACAAATATATACAATAGAGCCTCCATAGCTGACCACCTCCCTACATTGACCACCTCCTTAATCTGACCTTATTGTCATTGACCAGACATGTACCATGTTTAACTATCAGTACGGTAGGTCTAGTTCCTTATATCGAGCACCTCCATGTGTTGGTCAGTTTTTGACTGTCCCTTGGGTGGTCAACTTACAGAGGTTCTACTGTATATTCATTTTTTTATTTTAGGGACATTTGTAGTAAAATGATTTTTGTTTGTTTATTGCGGCTCAATGCATAATTGCAAGTCATGGAAGCAACCTAAGTGCCAATCAACCCCCATGAATGGATCAAGAAACTGTGGTATATGTATACCATGGAATACTATTCAGCCATTAAAAAAGATACTCTGCATCTTTCACATTTATGTGACTGGAGTTGAAATACATTCTTCTTAGGAAAGTATTGCAAGAATGGAAAAATAAATATCCAATGTACTCCATACTAATATGAAATCAATATGTAAACAATTACATGCTCATAAGAACAATAAAACATAAATATAGTCTAGTACAGGTCTAGAGGGAGGCATGAGGGGGAGGGGAGAGGGAGTGGGATAATTGGCAGAAGGAGGGAGGGCATGAGGCAGGATCTCACCAAATGTGCACGTTGTGAGGGTGTACAACACGCCCCCTGGGTGAGGGGCTCTTCTACAACTGGAACTTCATCCTGAAGTGAGAACAATGTAACCTAAAAATTTGTACCCTCATATTAATTTGAAATAAAAAATAAATTTAAAAAATTTCAGGGACATTTGTCAATACCTAAAGGGTGTGTGAGGATTAATGAAGTTAGCACAATGTTAGACAAACAGTCTCTATTCTTAAGAATTATGCAACCTGTGAGATATGGTTAATATTTTCAAAGATATTCATTGATAATTGTAATAATAGTAGCTACCACCTGTGGAATCCTCCCCTGTGCCCGACATCACACATCCCTTCCTCTACTTTTCACGCCAACCCTCCCACAGAAGGGCTACTTCACTTCCACTATCGGTGAAATGAAAGTGATAAACTACTAAGTGGGCTCTAGGAGATATGTGCACCCTCAGGGTGCCAGGCCAAGTCCATCTGGCTATGAAGTCTGCACTCCTTTCCCCCTACTGGGCAGATAACTATGACATGCAACAAGGCACAGTGAGAACAACAAGGATGCTGCAGGGAGGCTCCACGTGCTGCAGGGGTGCAGCTTTCTCCCAGGAGAGAGAAGGGGTGAAACTTCACAGGAGAGGCAGACAATGTTTGAGTTGGAAATTTAGTCATGTCATGGACAATCTGCCTGTAATTACAGAACTAAAAGTTAGAATTCTGTCAAGATGTAGGCCTAGAGGTTGGTCATTAATTAGGTGATCACAACATCAGTGAAATGTCATCAAAACATTTGTTCCAACCTGGGGTGTTCAAATTCTAGCAAACCAAGTGGCTTCTCACCAGGGCCTTCCAATGAGGTACAGACCCCATCTTTGTCCCAAATGCTAAAAGAGTAGGCTGGGGGAACACGTGCTTTCTGCAAAAGAGCCTTCCACAGCCCTTCCCCATCGGGCCTTCAGCACGTGCTCACATCCCACCTTAATCATAAGGTGACCAGATTTTAACATTGGTAAAGCAGGACACCATTGACTGGGGGGGATGGGGGGGCACTATTGGCTGAGCTGTTGATGGTTAGGGACCCTCTAGAGAGGGAGGGGCTACTTGTTTGTTCCAGACAGTTTGGCTCCTTCTGAGCTAATTGTCCTTCCCTAGAAGCAAGGGAGGTAGCCAATATCCTTCTGATACCAATTCCACCTGGGTGGATCTTGCCCAGGAGGGGAGTAGGGAGTTTACATTAGCCTCTTCATTTCCAAATGAAGTTACATTAACCTCTTCATTCCCAAATGGAGTTACATTAACCTCTTCATTCCCAAATGGAGTTACATTAACCTTTTCAGCAGCCGAAAACCGTATATTCCCTTCCCATTCTCCCACCCTTCCCTAGCTTGTCCTTCATTCTTTCCAAAAATCAGGACTTTTTTAAAACACCGTGGGACAAAGGACAAATTGTTAAAAATCAGGACTGTCCCATCAAAAGCGGGACGTCTGGTCACCTCACTTAATCACCTACTTTTCAACCAAAATCCATCAGTGGCAAGGGGCAGCCAGAGCATCTGCAAGATACTGTGACCATTCCCGTGTGGCAATGACTGAATCAAAGATAAGGATGTGAACCGTGGGTTGTCAGGGTCTCTGGGTTAGAATCCTGGTCACCCACCCCCTGTCATGTGACCTTGGACAAATAAGGGAACCACCTTAAAACCTAATGTTTTCAAATGTAAAACAGTGACAATGAAAACACTTACTTCAAAGTATCCTTATGAGGACCACGTGACCTACTGTATGGTAAACCACTTGACGTAAAATCTCAGCCTGTAGTGAGCACACCACCAACATTATCACCCCCTTTACAATCAGCCAGGAACAAGACAGGACCCCTGCCCCACCAGGAGCACCACCCCTCATCTTTGCTGGGCTATTAGTTTCCCTTTACATGACAACATTTCCAAAAGTGTGGAAAGAAAAACACACTAAGAAAAAAATTGTTAATAATTTGTTAAGGGAAACAATTTAATGATATTATAACAAAAAAGTTAAGTTGTGTGATTAAAATACTTACGTCTATGTAATTTTAAATTTTGAGTTATCAAGACTTAAAATTTTCATGCATTTTCACTTTCAAACATCTTAGAGGTCCTCCACCAATCCAGGCCAGTCCATATCTGCACTGAAAATAGGTCCTATTGCAAATGAGGGTTCTGGGGGCACAGCTGACAGCCCCAGACTACAGCAGCCTTGGGAAATTGTGCCTCCCCTTGGCCTATCCAGAGAGCCTAACCCAGCACACGGCGCTTCTTAGGCCTGGCGGTCCCCATTTGTCAAATGAGATGTCTGTGGATCCTTCAAGGTTGAAATACCTATAGTCATGTAATGTGGCTACAGAAAAAACCAAGTCCTCAGCTCTTCTCCCAACATGGAATGAGGACATAGTCATGAAATGCTGGCAGTCCACACTATTATCACTATTTTAGAGAGGAGAGAGAAACTGAGGCACCACCAGGTGATGTCAGATCTGGTCACTAGTGGATTGCTACACAATCTAGAAATTGAAGTAACCACATTTTAGTGTCCTGACCCTGCTCTCCCTCCACTCCTTTCAAATGAGAAAGGTCTTATTTCAAAGCACAATTTGGTTCCTTTCTGGCCAGTTCTTCACAAATCATTGAGGTAATGTTTATTCAACCTCACACTTTAGCAACTATTTATGAGCAGTGTTTACAAGTTCCAGAGATTGCCTGAGCAGTTATTAATGCTATACAAACCAAAAGCCGTCTAAATTTGTTAATCTAGACAAAACACAGGGGCGACTCCAAACCAACGTGCGATATTCTGTCTCTGAGTTTATTCAAGTGTAATGCACCTTTAACGTCAACTTAGATTTCTCAACTCTCTTCATAAGCCTCACAGTAATTATAGTCAACAGTGAAGTTGAACTCAGCCAAAGAGGCAGTGCAACAGGAAATTGTGGGGGAAATTTTTAAAACAAAACCAAAACAAAGACAAAAACCCCTGTCAATTTTAAGAAAGGTTTAGAAAAAAAATAAAGCTTCCCCAATGCAATAAAATATGAAGAATGAAAGGCAGAGCATTAGGACATGGGGTGCACTTGCCAGTTCTCCTCTGGCTGGTGAGGGTTGGCACTGCCCTGGGCTGGTGCCAGCCCCGGTGTGACACGGTCTGCACTCTCTCCTCCGAGCAGAGTGTGAGAGCCAGTCATCAGCCTGTTTTTAGCCTCACAGTTAATGATCCGCTGGTACCCACACTTTTCACTCTGTCACAACAACTGGAGCCTGCAGCTGAGGCACAGCTGGCCTCTCGTTCTCCCAGCCCTATAATTTAGTTTAACGGCTTTAGGGACAGGAGGAAATGGCAGAGCGCCCTGGAGCCCCCACACTGGCTTCGAAAATGAGTTCTGTGCCATGCTGTATATATACTCACAAGTATTTTAGGCAAACAGTGTGGGCAGGTCAGGCCCAGGTGGGCGCACAGCTCTGGGCCCTGTGGGCTGCTAGCAGGGCCAGTTGGCTGGGGAGGGGAGGGAGAAGCACGATGAGCACACATGTGTGAGTCCCTGTGTGTGTACAGGTGCCTCTGTGTGTGCAGATGCATGTGTCTGCCTGTGCATGTGTAAGAAAGAGAGGAACACACTTCCTGGGGCGGGGTGTGTGTGTGTGTGTGTGTGTGTGACAAGTGCATAGGTGGCAACTTGAAAACTATGGGAAGCCTTTTTGACAAATATTTTGAGTTCTGCCCTCACACCTAAAGTTGGAAAATGACACTCTGCCACACTTAGATGTCTTGCAAACCATTAGGTCGCTTGGTGGAGGAGACCAGCCCTGCAGGTGACCTAGCTCACCTCCCCAACCTCACTTTGGAACTTTGCAAATACCGTCTGGGGGATGGCAATGTGAAAAGGACTAGTAGGAAAGGTGAGGGACCCCACCTCTGAGCCCCCCCAGCAACGGCATCTTGGCACCTGGAGCATCTGATGGAGAAGTTTTGGGCTTTGGAGTACTTTTCTGCAGAAAAAGTGCTGATCCCTGTCCCTGAGGCTGAGAGATAAAGGCACGTGGGATGGAGCCAAGCCCAAAGAGCAGTGGGCAGGGGTGGACGTGTGGGAGCTGGAGGGAAGGCCTGACACAGCTGCTGTGGGAGATGTCCAAGGGCCTTAGGAAGCCCCACAGCATCTTACGCAATGTTATTCTCGGCTCCATTTCCACATGGGTAGTGTCTAGTAAGCTTGGGGTTGGATCCTCAGGGGAGGACAAGGGCAGGAAGTGTGACGCAGGGTGAGGCAGAGTCCTACATCCACAGGTAGAGGCAGGGGCAAGGGGTACAACTGTGGGCGCACAGGGAGGGACACTCACCAGGCACCTGGGCGGGGCATGGGGGAACACTGTAGACTCTGGAGACACAAGACCAGAGCCCCCACCCCAGCACCCCAGCACCCCAGCACCCCAGCACACCAGCACACCAGCAGAGAGAACAGACGTTAAGCAGCTCATCAAATAAAGATTCAGTTACAGATCTAGAATTAAAGTCCTCTCCTCTCTAGGACATCATTCATTTCTCCTTTCTACCCTTCTATTCATAGCCGCCTACAAGTGTGTCATCATTTCTACCATATTTTCTTTGGAGTTGCTCTCTGACCCCACATCTCCCTACAGCCATGGTGACTCTCACTCCCCTTCATAGCCGAGCTATTCCCAAGCGCCATCTCCATCTTGTTTTCATCACCCACCCCCCCACTCCTTACTGACCTCACTCTATCCTCCTTTCTCCTCCACAGCTCACATGATCTTTCATGCTCACCAAGAATATCTGCAGTGCTTCCTCTGCTGGCCGTCCTGGGTTCTGAGCTTATCCATGTGCAGTGTTTGGGGAGTACCAAGAGCCTTGAGACCAAGGAGTTGAAATTCAAACCCCAGCTCCAGTGCTTGTGAGATATGTCACTGGGCAAGTTTATCTCTGGGCCTCACTTCCTCCCTGCAATAAATAACAGATAATAAAAGAAAAGACCTCATTGGAGGATTTAAGGATGAATGACTCAGAGTAGTGGCTGGTGTGTCACAAATCCTACACACGCGCGGTGCCAGTAGTGGTCATTAACAGTAGCAGCCACGCCCTTCTTCCTGTGTCTTACAAGGTATCAGAACTGCCTGGCTTTCCTCTCCTATGTTCCTCCTCAGTGTCCTCTGCTGGACATCTCTCCTCTCCCCAATACAGAAAACTGAGATACTCCAGAACTTGGTCACTGAACATCCCTCCTCCTAAGATTTCATTCAGTCTCACATCCTCAGATGTCATCTGTGTGCCAACAACTCCCACTTTCCCAGTCCTCAACCCAGGTATATACTGCCTACTTGATATCCAGACCTCTTCGTGCAATGGGCATCCCACGCTCAACCTTCTTGCAGCTCTGGAGCCTACCAGGCATGTGCTCACTTTTGGCCTGACCTGGACTGCTGCTTCTTTGCACCCCAAGCACTTGGACCCCTCTTCCTCCAGACACCTGCACAGTTACTCCTTCACCTCCTTCAAGTCTTTGTTTATGCGTCACCTTTTCAATGAAGGCTTCTCTGACCATCCCATGGAAATGTAAAACTCCCCCAATTCCACATGCACCCCATTGATCTCTGCCTGACTTTTTTTCTCCATGGTATTTATAAACTCCAAATACACTATACATTGCACTTTCATATTTATTACAGGTGGAGTACCCCTTATCCAAAACGCTTGAGAGCAGAAGTGTTTCAGATTTCAGAATATATATATATATATCAGTGACAAGTCATGTGGGTGGTGTGTGCCCTTGACATGACATTGTGAGAAGGGCACTTCACCTCTTAGGTTTTCTTCCCCAAGCCCATAAGCCCAGTCTTATCACAGAGAAAGACAGACAAACCAAACTGAGAACATTCCACGATACTCATGAGCAGGATTCTGCAAAACCGTTGAGGGCATGAGAAATAATGGTGGTCCTAGGAACTGCCACAGTCCAGAGGACCCGTGGAGACATAAGGAACACATACAAGGTGCTCTCCTGCATGGGGATTTCAAAACAGGAAAATAAGTTTACGGAAAAACCAATGAAATCCAAATAAAGAGTGGACTTGAGTTGATAAAAATGTCTTGGCTCATTACTTGTGATAAATGTACCCTATTAATGCCAAATGTGAACACTCTAGGAGTTCCAGGGCGTAAGAAAACCTTGTACACTATCTGTGCAACTTTTCTGTAAATCCAAAAGTGCTCTGACACTAACAGTTTATTTAAAAAGAGAGAAGAGCCCTAGCTCCCATCCCTCACCTCCAGAAAGTCTTCACCACACCTCACTTCTTGGGATGAGCCTCTGCCTCCTCCTAGCACTTAGGCAGTAAGTCCACAAAGCCTATTCTCACGCACATCGTGTTGAATTGCTGCTTGCAGGTCTCTGGGTTCACACTTCTCACAAGCAGTGGCTCAGCTCCCTGCCCTGAGTCTGCCTTGATGACAGCAGTTCAAGGCTCATATGCAATGGGCACTTACAAACCAGTCTTGAGCAAATCATTTTCTTCCTCCTCTTCAGAGCAAGAACAGAGATAAGTGATACTGACTTAGGTTAGGGAGGATTTTTTCTGAGCAGTAATTAACCATGGAGTAGCTGCGAAAATGATATAAATGGCAGCACAATACTGAAGATATAGAAGGGGATGAAAATCCGCAGTGGCTCCTGCTGCAGCATGGATGGCCTTTTATCTCCTCTTTTTCTCCCTAAACACACATCCTATAGGGACCCAACCAGCCCTCATCCCTTTATCAATCAATCTCCAAGTCCCATCCCATCTGCTTTTGAAACACCCACTGTGTGTATGCGCTCCTCCCACCCCCACAGCCACCACGCTCCTCTGAGGCCATGAATAGCATCTCTCCCTGAAATGTGGTCACTGGGGCTGTGGTTTGTCTTCTTGCAAACACTCATCCTGCCCAAAATATGCCTTACATGATCTTTTCAACACAACCTTCTTATGTCATTCCCCTGTGAAAAGCCCTCTGTGAGACCCAGCTTCAAATTTCCTTTTGGGGCCACAGGGCTCTGTGTATCTCTGCCCGGTCCTGTCCCTTCATCCTCTCTTCCATCACTTGATCCCCCCTCAGGACTGTCTGCCTCTGCCATTGTTTCCCCCAACCCACCCCAAGTGTCAGGACCCTTGCTTGTGCTGTTTCTTCAGCCTAAAAATCCTTCCTCCCCCTTGTTCCCCCCTCTATTTATGCCAGTAATTTTATCTCCTTCTCTTGATAAGAGAATACAATTGGCCTCCTCAGGGCACTACCTCCTGAGGAAGTGTAATAGCCTATATTCACCCAAACTTGGCTGGTGCTCCATAGTGTCCTGTGAGTCCACTTTGGTAGAGAAGGGAAGAGCCACCCTAGGTAGGATCAGTACGACTTCATGAGGGGCAGAGACCTCCTCATGGGCTTTACCTGCTGCTCTGTCCCCAGGACCCAGCACCCTTGACAGGCCCTCCATAAGGAGGAGCAGCCTTGGATGAATTGATCCATCCGTTCATTGATTCCTCTGCAGCATTCCCGACGTTCCTCCTGGTTCTCCTCTTTCATAATGCTTCTGTTTCCTTCTTTGAAATGAATAACCAATGGCACAAATGTCAAATGTTTCTTTCTAGAATACCTGGGGGATGCTCTGAGGATATTTGGCTCATTTCACTTGTCTGTACTTAATTCTTATTAGGTGGGAGTATTGCCTGTCTTTTTCATAGCAATTTATTCATCACAATACAAATTATAATGCTTGGTAACCACATTAAACAGGACTCAATAAGAGGGTAAAAACAGTATCTTGCACACCTACTTGGCCAGACTAAAGGCAAAACTGGTGCTCCATAGTGTCCTGTGAGTCCACTTTGGTAAAGAAGGGAAGAACCATCCTAGGTAGGATCAGTGTGACTTCATGAGGGGCAGAGACCTCCACGTGGGCTTTACCTGCTGCTCTGTCCCCAGGACCTGGCACCCTCGACAGGTCCTCTGTAAGGCGAAGCAGACTCGTGGAAGAATTGATCCATCTATTTAATTGTATATAAAGGGCACACAAAACTTTAATCTAACCCCTTTTAAGAGGATGACACAATTTCTGTAGTAAGAGAGACATTAGGAAAAAAGATCACGTAATGATTTAGTGAAAATGTCCCTTTCTCCCCCTGAGTCTGTATGAGCTCCCGGGATTCACCGAGAAAACTACCTTCTTAAGGAATAGTGGGTTATGTACTCCCTTCAGCTAAAAAACAGTTCCTGTGGTTAATCTTTCTGGGCCTCTGACCTATTTGAATTTAAGTTTTCTTCATACACCTGACTCAGCCTCAATGAGGAAAACCTGGGATCTTCTCAAATAAAATGTCTTCATGACAGTTTCTACCACCCTGGCTTTACGAAAGCCAAGAACATGAGAAGATCATGATGGACGGAGCCTCTGTGTGCGTCAGGATGGACAGGCACAATTCTACAGTCAGAGGGTCTGAGAAACATGGGCTGGGAATGTGTGCAGGGCCGTGTGTGTGTGTGTGTGTGTGTGTGTGAGAGAGAGAGAGAGAGAGAGAGGGTATACTGTTGGTCACATGTTTGGTTTCAAAGAAAAAGGTGACTGCTTTCCTGGGACCTCATCTTTTCTTCTAAAAGGCTATGGATGGCTTCTAAGGTAATTCCACCCCTCATCTCTTAGAACACAACTTTTCTCTGTCTAGGTAAGATCTGCATTATTTTTATTAGGGATCTTTAACTTGTCTTCAATGAACAGTTTTTAAATGATCAATGAATCCCTTGGCATTGTCTATAAAGTGTGTTTACACATTGTTGGGGGAGGTGTCAGGAGTATATGTCAGATTTTCAGTAAGGCCTATGGCCTCTCCAAAATTAAGAACCACTGATTTAAATAAAAGGAAGAAAAATGGTGGTCAGGGGCTCAACCGTTGGAGGTAGACTGACTAAGATATGTAGTCTTTGTTAATCTCTTGAAACGGAGTAACAACAGCCCGCCCATGGGATATATCTAGACACAAAGCACGTGACACACACACCACACTGTAGAAACACAAAGGCACCCACAGTTTTGCCAAATCACATACTTATGTTAGTATTACACACTTTCATCTGCCCACCAAAGAGCCCCGTGACCCTCTCCCCAGACTGGAGGCAAAGCCAGTGGGATGATTCTCCCAGCCCCAGCTCCAGCTCAGGGTGCCCAGTTTCTGCTGCCTACTGTGTGTGGATGTGTCACCTCCCAATATATTAGAAGACAGGGATGTAAATTCCTAGTGCCTTTCATTTTAGAATGTTCTCCAATGACCAACATGCTGAAATAAACTCCCTCACCCCTCCTAGGGGCCTTATCATAAAGTCAGCCAGTGAGCACACAGCCTTTGGAAACCACAGTGTACTCACGATTGCTCAATTTGCCACAGGCATTTAAGCCACATTTGGTGACAGTCTATTTCCAACATACCAAGTGGTGAGAGGTGGAGACTTCACTTCTGAGCTAATGACAGCCCTACTGTTCCTCCCCTGTCATAGTGGGAGCCCCCGCTGGGACAGTCCTCCTCAGCATCTCCTCCTAGCTCCAGGTAGACCAAGTGGCCTGTTGTCACAAACCTGCTGGGCATTTTGCAGTGGCTGGTGAATTGATTGTGATTCAGATTTCCACCAAGGCCATCATATAAAAATCACTGGTATCTACTGCATGCCCCTCATGTGCAGAATAGCCCTTGCAACTCTTCCCTTCAGGACATCTACACTAATCAAATACTGAACAGTCCACAATCATACCATCATACCTGGAAGCGAGCTGGGGCTGATCGCACCACCTCCGCACAGCTGTCCTCCTCTTTTGTCCTTGCCATGGTTCTCTTTAGCAGAAAGGCATCCCCACTCCAGTAATGATGAGCTTGGCCATGGGGCCCTCTTTTGTCCATGGAAAAGGGGTGGAAAGGTTGCTCCACCAGTTCCAAGCCAGAGCCACAAGGAGCATCCCCACTGCTGCTTCTCCCCTTACAAGCTGCCCCCACAGGGAGAAGAACTTGGTTCACCTGGGGCTGCTTCCTCAGCCTGAGTCACCACAGAGATCCATACTGAGCAGCCCTGCTCAGCAGCTGGGGTCTGGTGTGAGCACAACCTCTCCTGGCTAGGATATCACTTGCCCATAGGCCCAACAGCCAGCCATAAACGTTAGCAGTTTTCAGCCCCTGGCCGGCTGACTCGAGCTCTGCCTCTGCAGCTTCCTCCCCAACTAACTGCCCAGGCCTCATGTGCAGCGTCCTGTCACCCAGTCAGTGCAGCTCAGTCATCATGCCCCCGTCTCTGTGTCTTCTCAGCCTACTGCTAAGCCCTAAACTCAGGAAGCAGTGCTCCGCTTGTTCATGTCTCCGAACTTTTCTTGCCTAATTTTTCTGGCTATAATAAATATATGGCTATTTCAAAGTTGTTATTAGTAAAACATAAGAATATTTCTCAAGAGTTCTATAATAATTCCTCATTACTAACCATTAGAGTGTGTTGTCACCATACAATCACAAACAAGCAGACTTGGAGTGAGTCCTTTATAAGAGTAGCTAACATTCACTGCTGACTTCCTAAGAACTGTCCTAAGCACTTTCCATTAACCCACTTAAACCTGCAGCAGTCAGAAGTGGGAGAAATGCTGGTTTCCCCCAAGTTCCCACAGTAAGTCCCAGTGGCGCAGCCAAGATTTGAACTTAGGTCGTCTGGCCATAGAGCATTTGCCCTAGCCAAAGAGAGCACCAGACACCAATTCCATTAGTATCCTCTCCCAGGTCGCAGTGGATCATTGGCCTGGTCATCTTCTTAGCTCAGAGCTTTCCATTCCATAGGGCAGCAGTTCTGTTGCTGGACAGCACTAGTCAGTCATCACACATGCAAAATATGGGACTTCTAGTCTGTGTCAATGCAAAGCATATCTTCTTCCCCTGGAAGCCTATCACATGACTGAAGGCTATGTGGACATCCCTAAAAAACCTCTTCCTGCTGTGGCCCCTAAGTCAGCTGGAGGCCCTGACTTGCTCAGCATCAGGTTCCCCAGCAGAGAACCTTGCCTGCTTCAGACACAGCCTGTGCTGTGAATAAAAGTGCTTTAAAGTAAGTAAACATTGAACAAAAATATAGACATTGTAATTATTAATAGCATGGACACACAAATGCTGCTGGTTGAACTGAATAAGACATACCCACTGAGGAATGTTTGGGACTTCTCAAAACAAAACTTATTTCTCTTTTTGATAGATATATATTATTTTTATTTCAGATTAATATGAAGGTACGAATGATTAGGTTACAATGTTTGCATTCGCTAGGTAAATGTTGTAGTTGTGTCCCGCATCCAGGAGGAGTGCCATATACCCTTACATTGTGCCCTCTAGGTGGGAGCACAGCAATCCCCAATTTTTTATGCCTTGACAGAATTTCAGGGAAGAAAAGCAGCAGACACTTTCTCCCGATAGCTGTGATTCTCAGGCTTACAGTTGAAGCTTTCAGCAGAGAGTTGAAAGTAGTTACTGAAAACTTGGCCCAACAAGCATAGGGACAAGTGGCAGACTCAGGGAATGGTTACCAGGGGTGATCTATTAGGGGACCCTCCTTCCAGAGAACCCAGAGGAGACTCCTGCCAGAAGGACAGCTGGTGAAGCCACAGTTTAGACCCACATAGGCCTTGGCTTACATCTTGGTGAGCTTACCAAGTTCACACTTGGTTTTTACAAGCTTTTACAAGCTAAAGCAACAACAACACAGAGTATCAATAGGAGCCTCTCCTCAATTTAATCCCTAACATCCTCTAAACACACAGACATTCGTTTTGGCAAATGTTTTCACCCATGCTGAGGAAAATCCAAGTGTGGTTTTTTAAAATACTTCCTTCTTACAAAAAAGGAGGAAATATCGCTCGGTGATTAAGAACATGATATTTGGGGCTGGACCAACCAAGATCCCAGTCCTAGATCTTCCCTTCATAGGGTGAGTGTCCCAGGCCAGTTAATAAATTGCTCCAGGTCTCAGATTTCTCATAGCTAGAAAAGAGATAACAGCCCTTCAATCACAGGACTGCTTTAAGAATTAAATGAAGTAAAGCAATTTATCCAATACACATCCTATGGGATATAAGCTATCATTACAGCCAACTTAGATCAATAGGAGACAAAGTTTCATCCTTATACTCAATGTGTGTTTCACCACTTGGCAGTGGCTGGTTATGCCCCATAGCTTATTTTCATGCTCCACGTAGGAAAACAGCACAGAGTTTTCCTTCTTCTCACTGTGAATAGACTCAGGCTCACAGGACTCTCGAGGCCAAGACTTCTATCTAGAAAGCTGTTGTCTGCTGGCGAACTTTCAAGCTCCGTTTCTTCATGCTCAGTAGGCTGGATACCAGGCTAGAGAGCTTGAGAGAAGTTATAATTTATAACAAAGTTGAAACCCTTGCTTTCCTTAACATGCCATGTTGTTTGCATCTTACTGGATAGAGAAGTGGCCCTTCAGAGAGAATATGGTTTGTTGATTAAGTGTTACCATTTGGTGGACACAGCAGGACTGAAGGAAATGTATCACATAGTAAAACTCAATTAGCATTAATTCTCAGGAACTGGGTAAGGGGGTTGGTTTATTTCCTTCCTCTGCCTTTGTGCCTTCTTTGCACCCACGTTCTTGTCCTTGCCTTTCCTTCCTAGACTCTTCATATTTTCTGAGTGTATCCCACATGCCTAAGTATGGAAGCTACAGAGGTGGCAGAGACCCAGTGGCCCTCAAGAAGGTCACACTGCAGTCGGGAAAGTGGACACTTACAGAGAAAACCACAAAGCCACTCTGAGTGCAGCACTAAAGATACACAGACACCACTTCCGAGCCCCACTCTCTGGATCTGAGAACTTACAGCGTGGGTGACACAAAACATAGCTGAGTCTTCAAGGAAAGGCATCATTTGTTGCCATCTTTGTCGTATTAAAAATTTTAGACTATGGGAAGAGGGAGCAAGATGGTCACCGCGTAGCAGCTTCTTTGCAACCAGGCCCGGTGAGATTGAAGAGAGAAGATTCCAGGCATCTCTGGCTTATGGGCTCTGACCAGAAACATCCGTTTGGGGATGCAGGGAGACAGCAAGAGACTTCTGGACCCCAAAAGGAAGACAAAAGCAGTGGAGAAGTAGCAAGTGGTTGTGTTCGTTTGGTCTGAGGCCATGGCTGCTGCAGCTGTAACTACAACAGTAGCAAGATTCAAAGCAGGGAAGGCCTTCCCTGTGGGTAGTTTTGTTTCTTTGGACTTGGGCTCTCAGTTGAACTACCTTGAAAAAACTAGGGTGAGAGTGCAGATGATTTTAAGTATTGTCTAGGGCCCTGACTGAGCCACTGAGCAGGAACAGAGCTAATATTGTTTAGCTTTGGACCCCACTCACAGCCACTGTGGGAGAACTGACCCTGCAGGCTCCGCCCTCAGCCGGGCTCGGGCTGGGTAACCTTGGGTGAGTGATCTAGTGACTGAGCAGCACCAAGGGTGGGACTGCGACCCTGGGGAAGAGCAGAGCCTTCAGTGTTTGACAGTAGGAGGGCTGCCTTGCAACCTCAGCCCTCGGGGGCATGGAGTATGACCGCCTTTGGCACACTGGATAACAGACAGCCACTTAGGAGACATCCCAGCTTCCCTGGGAAAGCTTCTGCTCAGCCAAGGTTAATGGTTTAAAGTGGCTTTTAAGAGGGCTGACGAGAGAGTTAGACTCTCAACCCTGTGGGGTTTAAGAAATCAGCAGAGGCCTCTAGTCTCCATCTCATACAGCTATATCAGCATTGTGATTAACATCTCATACCCTAGAAGATCACCTGTTGCCCAGACAATATTCAGTAGGATATATATTCTGCTTTGGTTTTTTTTGTTTGTTTGTTTAATTTCAACATTTTCTCTCTAGAGTTTTCTTCTTTTTGTTTTTATTTTCTTTCTTCATTTTTCTAATTAACATATAATTTTCCATTGTTGCCTTCTTTAATAATAAGAACTTCATTTTTGCCAGTGTTTTTTTCCCTATTATTTAGTTTTCCCCCCAATTTTATCCTGGAAGTTTCTTTGTTTGTTTGGTTTGGTTTGATTTATAGTATTTTTGTCTTTCCTCTCTATTGGGTGATGGTGGGTACCATGTCTGCTCAGGCTGGCAAAGAACAACTGACCTCAAGGGACCACCCAACCCAGCACCCCCAGATGTTAGATGGTTTTAAGGTTGGGTCACAGTACCCTACTATACACCTTTATTACTCCTGTCTTCCTCTTTCTGTGCCTCTCTTCTTTTTGTCAATATTCCCTTTTACTTACTCCCTCTCCTCTTTTTTCTTCTTTTAAAATCTTTTTTCTGGCCCCGCACCTGTGGCTCAATTGGCTAAGGCGCCAGCCACGTACACCTAAGATGACGGGTTCAAATCCCCAGCCCAGGCCCACCAAACAACAATGATGGCTGCAACCAAAAAATGGCCGGGCATTGTGGCGGGCGCCTGTGGTCCCAGCTACTTGGGAGGCGGAGGCAGGAGACTCGCTTGAGCCCAGGAGTTGGA
>CAUYQV010118787.1:0-39836 GCA_963574575.1 Galagoides demidoff
CTGGATACCTTCACACCAGAATTCTATCAAGCCTTCAAAGAAGAGCTTAATTCTATAATAGAGAAATTATTCCAAAAATTGAGGAGGAAGGAATCTTCCTCCAACACATTCTATGAAGCAAACATCACTTTGATAGTAAAACTAGGAAAACATCCGACTAAAACAGAGAACTACAGACCAATTCAACTAATGAATATAGATGCAAAAATTCTCAAGAAAGGACATTTAGAAGATAAAATTAAATAATAATATAATTTTAAAAATAAATTAAATAAATAATCTTCTTCAAAGAAAAGCTGAAAATGTATTATACATTGAGGGAATAAAAAAACCCCCAAACATTGGAACCTTAGTCCTTACAGCTTCAGAAATAATTTGATCTACTTCATTAAATCATGCAAGCCAGAGAAATTCTTTGGGGCAAAATAAAACCCCAGTGTGAATTCATCAGCTACCTGAATTCACATTTATAATACAGACTTTTTGAGTAATATACTTTTCAAACAATCCATCATTTTAATTGGAATTCTGAAAATATAATGAACTATTAGTTTCTTAGAGAAAGAAAAAAAGGGGATATTCAATCCCTGAATCTGAAAGCTGGCAGCTAATAATTTTTCAAACCTTAATAGATTCTAGAAGTACAAAAACAGTTCTACTGGCCTTTGTCCTAAATATATTAAGTTATCATTTCACAGTCACTGTTAGAATTGATTAATTATTGTCTAAATTAGTGAAAAATTAATGTGGGTGTTTTAAATCTTGTTGCTAATTTAAAAACAGGTTGTGTAACATTCGATGCTGAGAGGCCTTGTCTGCTGCTCTAAGGCGTTTTGACTTTATTCTGTAGGGGATGCCGCGCTCCACAAGCTAGTGTGTGTTGTAGGAGAGTAGAGAGAAAGGACAGGCCACCAGCTAGGAGGTTCTACAATAGACTGCCAAAAGGAAGATGAAGGTTTAGACCCAACAGGAGGAAAATGGGACAGTAGAGACATTCCTACAGTACAGAAAATATGCAAATGTGGGCGATAGGGAGAGCTCCTTGATAGCTCTGGGGGGACAACTTTAGACTCCTTTAATTTGGAACAGTAACTCATCTTTTCTTTTAGTTTCTAGACCTTAATATTTTTGAAGAATAAAAAACAATATTTTGTCAAATCTCCCTCAATTGGGTTTCTCTGATATTTCCTCATGATTATTCATGTTATGAATTCTTGACAAGACTACTATAGTAAACCTTGTCATCATAAGAGGTCAACAAAGTGAAGAGCCCAAGGGTACCATTAACAGTTATAAACCTGCTCTTAAAAACACATTTTGTCTTTTCTGTTTTTACTTTTGATGTTTTTAAAAGTAAGTTCATTACATCACAGTTTTAAAACAGAAGGTAATAAGGAAAAGAAGAGAAATGGTAAAAAATAGGTCCAGTGAATATAGATTGTCATCAGCGTTGGATATTAACAATAGTCAAAATTAATAGAATTGGAGATGAGGAAAATACTTTGAAAGCAGAAAGGATCTGAGATGAATTCGTTGGTAAGGCAACTTTTCACCTGACTTGGAAGGAAGGCTGAGATTTCAACTTAAAATATGTGGAAGAAGACTTCCAGGAGAGAGAGAACAGTGGTGTGAGGGCAGAAATACGATGGCTGTGTTTCTTCAATGGGAACCATGCAGTCACCCTCGTCCGCAGCACATTGCATACACTGAAGCTTATGACAACAACGGTCCGGACAACTGTGCTGGAGCCAGTCCTTCAAAGCCATGCAGAAAGACTTTGACTTCACTGGACAAGCCATATGGTTTTGAGCAGGCCTAGGGAACCAGAGCAGGTACAGAAACACAGCTCTCACACAGGAGGGAAGGCAACAGGACTTCTGCACTGATTGTTTCTGCTGTGTTATTTATGGTGGTGTTGGTTTTGCTTTGTCTTTCAAATAACTCTATTGTTACTTGGCCACTCTTCATTTTGGGCTGCTGCTTTTAGTTTTAATATAGCTAAAAATTTGAAATCCTTGTTTTGGTAATATGAGAGCAAAATTGAAATGTTAAGGCTCCTCATGAAAAAATGAGCAGTTTTTCTTATCATTTGATAATATAAGAATGTCAACCATGGGGAGAGCGGTAGGTGAATGGTAGACAGGTGTGGAGAACAAACTAGAGTGACTGGTCTGGAGGCAAAACATGGCAGAGTCAAGAACAAAAAGCAAGAGAAGACGAGGCCAGGAGAAATGCCATATTCACAGATCCTGCTAAACATCTGTTTCTGCAAAGGGAGGACTAGAGTAATATACGATGTTGGCATTCCAAAACATTGGTTGATTTTATGTAAATTTGAGATTAGAATAACTGCACAAATAATAATGCTTTATATATTTGTGTAATTCATTATATAAACAATGCTGCATGAAACCTACAAATGTGGAAGGACTAGAAGAAAAAATTAGGTAAAAACCCAAAAATAGAGAAGTAGAAGACAGAAAAAAGAAGAGCCATCATCAAAATGGCTATAAAGCACACAGAAAGCTGGTAACACATCTAAATGTTCATTATTCTCAATTTGAGAATTAAGGAGATGGGAAATTTCATTTTCTTAATTCCTTAAAATGAAATAAAATCCTCAGATAAATATGAATTACTGCATCTTTCCTTAAACATTTTCTCTGGAGCTTTGATTAATCAAAAAATCTTTTTCTCTTTCATCAAGGGTTTTAAAAATTCCTCTGATTTTTCTCAGTGTTATGTGCATGTATTTGAGCATTTAATCGTTGCCATCACTTTCCTGGCATTTTTATTATTCAGTTCATCATGGCATGTTTCTGTTACTGTTTATATTACACAATTGTTTATATTAAACAATTTCTTGTGGGATGTGAGAAATGGAGAAAATGAGAGAGATTGAGTTCCACATCCTTTGCCTTATTTCACCTATTTTTACACTGATCTTAATTTTTAAAAGCTAGAGTTTATACGTTCAACATGAATGACAACATGAAAGATAAAATAATTCAGCAGACCAATTAAGCTGCTTATTAAACCAAATTTATTGGATATACTATAGCAATTAATGCTAATTTTGTCAAGGGGCACAATCCATATATAAAAGTTGTTTTATGTATGGCTTGGAAATTGCTTGCACATCTACATTCTGGTTGCATTCTTATAACTTAGACAAATATACCACATTTGAACACCCTTTTCCAAACAAGATGGTTATGTTTTCCATTTGATATACCTAAGTTATTCTAAAAAATGAGAATCCAAAATTTGAGTGTGGGAAGACAAGAACTATAGTGTCTTCAGAACGGTGCTGTGTTGTCTATAACATATAAGCTTTTCTCCTGCCAAATACAAATAGAAATATAATTTGAAGATAAGCAGATTACTACTTCCATATTTACCCAAAGGTACTCATCAGAGAACAAAACACCTAAAATAACAAAAAGACATTTCTTCAATATTTTTACATAATAATGGCACCACATTTTCAGTGGCCAAAACAACATGAGTTCTCCAAGGAAACAGAAATCATGGGAGTGAGGGACTAGCTAAAAATGCTGTCAACAATCTTCAAGGCTCCTCTGTCTCAGGGGAGAAACAGTAGTGCACAATTACTTGAACTTTCTATGCACATTATAGTGATTTTATTTCACAATTTTCCAATTGCAACATTTTTTCTTTTCAACCATAAAAGGCTTAATGTAATGGTAATTGAGGAATCTTAAAAAAAAAAAAAAAAAAAACGAAAACAACCAAGAGAGAGAAATCATAAGGAACTTGAAAACTTCCAGTTTGAGAATTGTGGTGTGTAGTCATTATTTCCCCTTTTTATTTTTGGAGCTCACCCCAACACTTAGACAATGAGAAATAATCATGCAAATGATTTAATAAAAATATGAAACATTGAAATCCTAGACTCCACAATCAATGGAATTGTTCCTAAGACACTGATGAGGCAGTGTCTTGACTGACAGTCAGACATGACACTGAGCAGACAGTCAGAAAGAAAACAGAAAGAAAGATAAAGAAATAATCCAGAAGGTGCATATTTAAAAAAGAGCTAAGAAATATACCTTCTACGGCTAGGGATGCATGCCTTCTTTGAATTATAAACATGATGTAAAAGTTTGAGAAAGAAGAATCTGTGGAAGATGTTAGGTTCCAAAAGCAGAAAAAAGTAAGACTAAATGAGAAACTAGGGAGAAAAGACATGTGTAGGTCCCTAAAGTTTTGAGACAGACTGCAATGTGGTCCATTATTTCACATCCAGGAAACACAGTAGACGCATCCTATCTGATTCACCCATGTAGGCTTCAATTTGCTGAACCCATCAGTGTTGCCAGGAGGGCTCCATTTGCTTCTATCCACATGGATTTTATGTTTCTTGATTTTTATATATCAAAACTTTCTTAGTGACACATAATGAAAAGCACTAACAAGAAAACTCAATAACAAAGTAGTTTGCATCTGTGGAAGCAGAGAAGTCAAGTCTTTCACTGAAACAATAATAGCAAAACAAAACCAAAAATGAAACATACACTTCAGGCCCAGTGCAGTGGCTCATGCCTGTAATCCCAACACTCTGGGAGGCTGAGGCAGGTGGATTGTCCTAACTCAGGAGTTTGAGACCAGCCCAAGCAAGAGCCAGACCCCACGTCTCTAAAAACAGCTGGGTGTTTTGGCAAGCACCTGTGATCCCAGCTACCTGGAAGGATGAGGCAAGAGAATCTCTTAAGCCCAGGAGTTTAATGTTGCTGTGAGTTATGATGCCACAGCACTCTGTGCAGAGTGACAAAGGGTGACTCTGTCTCCAAACAAAAACAAAGACACTTCACATTGTTAGTGAAATAGAAGAAAAATTGAATCAGCAGAGGATCCATATAAAGATATTATAAGAGTGAGAGAATGAGAGGGAGAGAGAGGGAGAGTGAGAGTAAGAGAGAGAGAGAGAAGGCAGAGGGAAGAAGAAAAAAAGGAGGGCATATGAGGACCACAAACCCAAAACATGTTGCCATAAACCAAGTTGAATATTTTTGACCAAACATTGTAATGTCCAGCAATCACCTTTTGGAAGCAATTGTATGGTGCAGAAATGCAAGGGCTCAGGGAGAGCTAAACAAAATAACAAGAGATGGATTACAAGCTTCAAGGGCTCAATCAAATGGTATAATGAAAAAAAGGAATAAGAAAGAGAAATTGGAAATATTATAGAAAAGGGGAGACTACTGAAAGCATAAGAAGGTGGCAAAGATTGAAGTAAAAATGCAAACTAAGGGAGTCAGATATAAAGAAAGATTTAAAATGATTCAAGTAAAATCAGAGTGTATCACAGACAAAATACATTCAAAATACATGTAAAAGGAATCAAGGAAAAATATAATCATAATAATAAGAAAGAGCAAATAGTTAGGCAAAAATTAAGAAGTTGTTCCTTAAATAAAAGACGATTTGAATCCACATTTTGGAAAAAGGATTTTTTTTAAATCCAAAAAGTATATCCCTGGGTAAAATAATCCAGAACACTCGGCACTAAAACAACATTCTTGCAAAGTCAGGAGACTTCAACTGTAAGTTATGAACCCTTTATTCATCCAGGTAGATACAAATTCTCTAAATCCTACAATGCCAGAAGAAGGACAAACAACAGTAAACTCTGTTCAAGTGTGTGGCAAGGGACAGACACTTTTGAAAATGCAGGAATTCAGAAACATTGCTTCCAAGGGACCTTTCTCAGGAATCGATTAGAAGAGATCTTTAGCCAACCAAGAGATTATTGAAACTATGATAACACAAAATGAAGAAATTGCCACTCATGTGAGCTGTATTAGTAGCAGATCCTCCCCAGTGACGCTCGCAGATGATAGTAGCTCCAGATGGCTTGACTGCATTCTCATGACATACCCTGACCCAGAACCTCCCAGCTGGGCCACTGCTAGATTTCTGAACCATAGAAACTGTGATAGAATTAATCACTGCTTATTAAGTTGCAAAATTTTAGAGAAACTTGCTATGCCACCATAGATAACTCAAAAAGGCTTAAACTGTATTGAATTTGAAGAAGTTGTAATGCTGAAAAATAAGAGATTTTTTAAAAAGAAAGTTTTCTCATAGGGGAAAAGTGAGAGTTATTACCCTCCTCAAGCACCGTGAGAAGGGCTTCCAGCAAACCATGATTGACACAGGTTCCCTGCATCAATGTGCTGGGCCCGTGTTTAGAAAAGACTAAAGGGAAAAGAGAAAGTTGTATTTCTCCTCTGAGAGCAGAATGGTGGTGCCTACTCTGGGAATGGCTCTCATGTCTGGAGTTTGTCAGGACAAATGATAAATAAGATAAAGGAAGGTATAAGAGGGACTTTACCTAACAAATGCAAGCAGTGTAACCTCATTCTTTGCATCCTTGATGAACCTTAGACAATTAAAAAAAGAACAAAAAAAGATAAAGGAAGGTTTATCTTCAGACAAATGTGGGCTGGGTGGGAGGAACACCCAACCAGAAGATATTTCTGTACAGTTTTGACCTTGAGCGTTACATGTAGAAGCCACAGAGCCCAACAGTGAGAATTTATACAGGTTGGACAACCACAGCTAGGAGCTCAGAGAAGAGGAAACATTAGTCTCATTAAGGAACTGCAGGGAAAACATCCTCAGTGAATAAAGGATCTTCAAAGGACTCATACTATGCCTCTAGAAAAAGAGCCAACATTTTATATCTTGTATGCCCAATCTTAAATTTATATGTATCTCCACCTCCACCAGGAATGAAACCACAGCTGGAAGACTGGGAGTTGAAGGCAAAGTGCAAGTTAGGGAAACCAGGGAAGTAGCAGCAGCCCTTTCATACCAGGCAAAACAGACCGTGGGAGGGAGAAGCTTTAACATCAGTCGGCTTCAGAGTTTTAAACATTTCATGGACATGTAGCTAATTAATAAATAGGACATTGTATTCCATTCTTTTATATAAACATTATATGCTTAAAATTACCCATTTAAAATGAATAAAAATAACAGTTTGTCCTACCAGTAGATGCCACACAATTATCAGCACAACAGAAGCTCTGAATTTTAACGCAGATATTCAAACTTTGAACTGCTACTTAGATCTTAGTAATTAAAGAAACCAGCTCCCAGAACCAAACTAGCACACCATCCTGACATACCATACTTGTTCCGCCAGGGTCTCATCCAGATTACGTAATGAATATATTTATGAACTAGATTTAAAGCAACTGATGAGTCTTCAAGGAATAAATCTAAAAATTAAGAACGTTACTGCATTTCAAGGAAAGCATAATATACTGTTAAATAAAATTGTATATCAGTTTTCTTCTTTTTAATCCTAACATCAGATATTAACTGTTTTAAAAAACCTTCAACTTTTACATTACAACATAAGAAAATAAAGACAAATAAAGAAGATTTGGCAACACTACCTCTAAATATGATACTCTGGATTACAGAGATGTAGTCTTCTGGCTCCTGCTCCGTTGAGATTTCCCATTTGCTTCCAGAGATATTTAATAATTTATAGAGTTGATCTGAACTGTCCACTCCACAAAGCATAGTAACTACACTTTCGGGTGAATGAAGTATCTTTTCCAGAAACTGACATTTTTTTGGAGTTAGGTCTTTAAGCAGGCTATTTGATAATATCAAAAGTTTACATTTGTAGGAGGTTAAGTTCAGCAATTCCAGATGCCGAACAGAGAAATTCTCTAAGCAATACAACAGGATCGCTTCCCTTCTCACAACACGTAAAAAAACTTCCTTCAAGTACAGAGCCCATTCCTCAGCATCTTCTTCATACATCATTATGATGTCTTTCGTATTTCCTGGAAAAAAAAAAGAAAAAAATTATATCTTAATTTTCATATATTTCTAATGCTAACAGAAGGTTAGATTATTATTTCTCAAAAATTTCAATATACTCTTTAGGCCCTATATTAATTTGTTGATATCAGAGTCTAATAAATTCACATTAGCCCCATCATCATATAGGACTAAAGTAATAAATAATAAGAAACACAGTCCATGTTTCACGTGAGACTACTCTGGATTCACTGTACCAATGTGGATCTAGCCTAACCCCAATGAGAACAGCCCACATCACAAAGTCCCAAAGCTTCTGATGCTGGCGAGGGTGTGGAGAAAACGTAACACTTTTACACTATTGGTGGGATTAAAATCTAATACAGTCTCTTTGGAAAGAACTGTGGAGAATCCACAAAGAACTAAAAGTAGACCTTTCATTTGATCCTGCAGTCACATTACTGGGCATCTATGAGAAGAAAAAAAAATCATTTTGCCATAAGGACTTATGCATTACAATGTTTAATACAGCTCAATTCACAATTGCCAAGATGTGGAACCAACCCAAGTTCCCATCAACACATGAATAGATTCTAGATTATACAGCTGTGGTATAAGTATACCATGGAATACTATTCAGGAATTAAAAAAGATGGACACTTTACATCTTTTGTATTAACCTAGATGGAGCTGAAGAACATTCCACTTAGTAAAGTATCACATGAATGGAAAGGCAAGTATCCAACACACTCAATTCTAATATGAAACCAGTAGACAAATAACTACAAACCCACACAAGAAAAAATACAATTAAACTCAAGTGGGGGAGGAGTGGGAATGGTGTCCTTTCAATTAACAGGGACAATGGAAGGCTACATGGCACACCTCCTAGGTGAGGAACACAACTACAACTTGGACTCTACTTAAAAAACAATGTAGCCTAATCATTTGTACCCTGAAAAAAAATTCTTGCTGTAAGACAAAAATTATATATTAAAAGACCCACAAACTACAAGGCAACCCGTTTGGTCTAAGCTAAGGGAAGCTCAGACCACAGGTACAATAAACACAACAAGAAAAGTAATAAATCAGACTGAAGATTCATGAAACTTCCCACCCATTAGGAAGATAATAATCAAAACAAAAGTAAACAACAAAAAGAAAATAGGAAATGTTGTCAAGGGTGTAGAGAAATAGGGACTTGTTCACTGTTGGTGGAGCTGTAAACTGGTTTAGTCATCATGGAAGACAGTATTGCCTTTCCTCAAAAAGTTTTTTAAAAATGTGTATCAAGGATGATCAACAAAAGTAGGAAGAAACCTAATAGTCTAAACAAAATACACTATGAAATTAGGAGCTCTGGGCACGGCTCTGCCAGTAACACCCAAATATTACTTAGATTATGGTATTTCACTTCTTTGAGCCATTGGTTCTTTTCCTGCTAAATGTTTTAAAAAATAAGCCTTTCCTAATGAATGAAATTATTTTGAGAAGAAATGTAAAAACTGACATTAACGGAGTTTAAACTTTTTCTCCCAGGTATAGATGAATATACATAAACTCAGATTATAGAATTTCAATCCTCAAATAACCAACAAAATATAATATATATTTTTTTAAAAATTGAATAAATTCAATAGCAGAAACCCAACAAAAGTGTCATGTCATAAGCTAAATTACAGTTGATGCCAATGAAATAAAGAGAAGGTTCTGGTATAGTAGTAGCAATCGTAATGTATCTCTTTCTCCAGAATTAATAGTGATGAAGAAACCTAAGTCACTAAATGCTCAGCGGGCTCATGAATCTCTTCCCTATCTGGAAATAGATCATGGGATGTCTGTAGAGCTGGAAAACCTGTTAGCACCCTCCACAAGTTGGAGCTCAAAGTACAGTCAGGAAAACTAAACAAACCTCACAAACTCAACTACATTGTGGGCAGAGAAGGGGTTACTGCAGGGGTGGACAACCACAGCTAGGAGCTCAGAGGAGAGGAAACATTTATCTCATAAAGAGAATGTCTTATACAAACTACAACCTAGGACATCCAGCCAGAGCATCATATATACTTTTCTCCTCCTTCTCTTTTCCCACAGGCCTTAAAGAATGACTAGAATATAGATTCTGTCTTTTCAAACTATAGCTTACAGGGAAAAATAAAAGTACCTAAGAAAGGAAGGGAATTTAAAGCATAGTTTGCCCACATCATATTGTGCAAGTAAAAAGTCTAATCTGAGCTAAGGGAAATGTGAGCAAGATGAAAGATTAGCAATATAAATTGTTAGCTATGGAAAGAGTATGCAAAATAGTGTTAACATTAATAATAACAATCATCACAATAAAGAAAGCAATACAGCAGGTAAAAACTGGTGGAGATCACAGGTGGAAAGGAGAAACTACGAAAGCCCTTTGTAGTATAAAGAAGATCATAGATTAAATAAAACCAAATTTCAAAGATAAATTGATCAGGTTAAAAAATAATAATATGAAAGGGTCTAATAAATAAGGAGATAAGTTGCGAGCCAAAAGAATATTATTACCTTGATAGTAAATGAATTAGGAAGAGCAATGACTAGATTAGACACAGACAATATTTTAATTTCTGGCTAAAAGCAAAAGCTTGATATTTTCATAGTAAATGCAAAAAGAAAAAATAGAACAAGGTTAACATAATTGGTGAAAATTTAACATCCCAAAATCCAAGTCAAAAAAAGAAAAGATTAAACATAAGATCACCAAAAATTCTTAACCAGAGGAGAACTAAATACAGATTAAAATACTGCAGAATAGTCTATACACTTTCATAGTTAAAAAAAAAAATCATTGAAATAAGATAGGTAAAGGGTCAGCTCTATGAATCAATTGTATTCAATCAGATTCCAAGAAAAATTGTTAAGGAAAGCATATCTTAATTAAATTATCCTTGATTTAATGATCATTATAAAACTTCACATATCCAGCAGACAAAAGGAAGTCACCAACAAGAAGAAAAATATTACGTTGACCTTGATTTCTTCAGAGCAATTTTTTCCTACTATAAAATATTGCAGAATAACAAAAAAGAATGAACCAATGCTGCTTACAAAAAAAAAAACAAAACATCTGGAGGAAAACGCATGGGAATCACAGACAAGTTGCGTATGGTATGAATCATCAGTACAGTTCTGTTATTTCGTGTGGAATGTCTCACCCAACTTGGATATTATATAAATACTTCTTGAACAAACACAAACATGATGTCACAATTCAGTATTTTTAAGGAATAGTAGAGGAAGAATTTTCTTTACATTATATATAGCCAGAGTAAGATGATCTATATTACAAAATAATTAGAATAAAAATCAAACTTAAAATATTCAAAATTATCAAGCAATCAAACTAGGTAGGTCTGTATGTGCTTTTCATATGCTATTTCTTTTGATTATCAAAATTATCCTAATGTTTCTCCCATTTTTTTTTTGAGACAGAGTCTCACTATGTTACCCTCTGTAGAGTTCTGTCTTGTCACAGCTCACAGCAACTTCAAACTTTTGGGCTTAAGCCATCCTCATACCTCAGCCTCCCAAGTAGCTGGACTACAGGTGGCTGCCACAATGCCCAGCTATTTTTTTGTTGTAGTTGTCATTGTTGTTTGGCAGGCCCGGGCCAGGTTCGAATCTGCCAGCCCTGGTATATGTGGCTGGTGCCTTAGCCACTGAGCTACAGGCGCCAAGCCATGTTTGTTCCATTTTATAGATGTTAAAACTTAAACAGTATTAGAATCAGCCTTCCAATGCAGGTAGCCTACTCTATATATTGTACTTTTAACATTTAACAGCAAAGGACACAATGACATTATTTAAACAATTAAAATGGATTGGATTATTTATAGTGATGTGGATTAGATTAGTCAATATTAAGCAGCCTAGGAGGTAATCTAAAGCCTGAAAAGAATGTGAAGGCTGAAGAAACTGAGAGTCTGGTTTCCTATCAAGGAAAAAGAGGAAACAGAATATAGGAAGGACACCAAGGACATAAAGAATGTACAGGATTGACCTGTTGATTCTAAAATTTAAAACAATAAAATTATAGAATAAGTTATGAGTACATATTAAAGTTCAAAATGAATACCCTCATTCATGTATCTCATTACAGGTTTCAGACAACCTGTATGAAATCAATTCTCAAAATAATCATAAGTTACTTTTTAAAATTTCCCAAGAAAATCATACAGGTAGTCTTTCTCAACATGCTAGATCCATTTTTACATATGTTAAATATTAAACCTATGTGTGTGTGTGTGTATATATATATATTATTGTTGGGGATTCATTGAGGGTATAAAGAACCAGGTTATACTGATTACATTTGTTAAGTAAAGTCCCCTCTCATAATTGTGTCCTGCCCCTCAAAAGGTGTTTCACACACTGTGACCCCCCACTGCTCTCTCTCTGCTCTTCCCTTCCCCCACCTCCCTCCCTCCTTCCCTCTCTTTGCTCTCCCTTTAACCCACGCCCCACCATGTACTAGGTAGGTCATCAACAGTCTTCATATGAGAATTGAATACATAGGATTCTTGCTTCTCCATTCTTGTGATGCTTTACTAAGAAGAATGTGTTCCACTTCCATCCAGGTTAATACAAAGGATTTTAAAGACTCTATCATTTTTAAAGGCTGAATAGTATTCCATGGTATACAAATAGCATGGATTATTAGTCCGTTCCTGGGTTGGTGAGCATTTCGGCTGTTTGAACATTTTGGTGATTGTAAATTGAGCTTTGATAAACAGTCTAGTACAAGTGTCCTTAATGGTAAAAGGATTTTTTCTTTCTTTCTAGATAGATGCCCAATAATGGGATTGCAGGATCAAATGGGAGGTCTAGACTGAATTCTCTGAGGATTCTCCATACTTCCTTTCAAAAAGGTTGTATTAGTTTGCAGTCCCCCCAGCAGTGTAAATGTGTTCCCTTCTCTCCACATCCACACCAGCATCTACAGTTTTGAGATTTTGTGATGTGGGCCATTCTCGCTGGGGTTAGATGATATCTCAGGGTGTTTTTGATTTGCATTGCTCTAATAATTAGGGATGATGAACATTTTTTCGTATGTTTGTTAGTGTTTTCCAGGGTCCGGGACTGAGCCGCTGGGCCAGAAGGGAGCTATCAATGGTTGCCTGTGTGCCCAGCGCTGCCATTGAGGGAGCGCTTCCCTGCGGGCTCTGCCTCAGGGTGGTAAAATTTATATTTTGTTTTATACTATGTCAATAACCTCTCCATGACAATTTCCAAAAACCCAATATGGCATTAGATGTCATCCCTTTTGTGTCTACAGATTAAGTCTTTTCAGTCTTTTAATCTTCAGTTTTCTCAGGTATTATTTACTGATGCTTCCCATGTATTGAGAGTGATGCTCTCCTGTTAACTCGTATCACCTCATTTAATGCTCACAAAACTCCATGCAGTTAGTCTAATCAGTCTCATTTACTGATGTTCACACTGAGCCTTGGAGAGATTAAATAACTTGTCAGAGCCACAAAGACAATCAGTGATCTTTATGCTACCTTCCATTTTTTTAACATGAAACTAAGTTCAGTCAGGATATGAAAGTTAATAGTCATCTTAATGGTTTTCTTTTCCTTTGTCCTAGAAAACAGAAGCTTGTACTTGTGTAATATTGATAGGCTACATGCCCCATAATAGTTCTCTATGAATTCTCAAGAGTGTCTCACGATGCCCTTCATTTTATATACCTCAACTAAATCAAACCTAATATATTATTTTCCCCATTTAAGGAGGGTTCTTGTCATTAAGATTGGCCAATGATCACAGGCTGTGGAAAGAAACAGTAAGTGATAAAACAAAATTTCCATTCCTTGAAACGGCACCATAACAAAAAGACATTACTATTGTAGATGGAATCAAGATTTGCAAATTAATTATTTCAAATATACATCTTGAGCCCAGCAACATAAATGACAGCACAATATAACTGGTTTATAGGAACAGGATACAACCAGATTGATGTTTATAAATTGCTGTAAAAATTCCTTCACATTCAATGGGGCCTTATTTATTTATCTTACAAAACATGACAACAAATTTTTAAACCTGAAGGAAATGTTTATCAATAATTTAAATCAATAATTGCTTTTCCACTGAGAACAGGCCATACTATAAATTACGAAAAGAATGAGACTAAATACAAATCAAAACCCTTCCCATTACATATGCACAGCTTCAAATGGCAGATTTTCTCCTTTTTGAATAAGATCCAATCTCATGCCCATGTTTTGATTGTGCATAATGGAGAGAGATTGCCTGATATGTCTATTTCAATATTACATTTTTCTAATGGGTAGCCAGGAGGCAGAAGAAAAGAAAGCAGAAAATTACCCCCCCCCAATAAGTTATGGCAATAACGAATTCAGTATGGATAACATAAACATTAATTTGATATAATCGCACACACACATATACACACATCATTATTTAAATTATACAGTTAAGCAGAACTCAAATACTCCAACTTTTGCCTGTTATTTCTAGCTCAAGGGAGAACAAAATTGGGGATTTTTCAAAGGTGTGAAGGTAGTGAAACACACTGTAACTCTTATTTCTCCTCCAGGAAAGTCGGTTAATTCCACTCATTTATCGAGGCAAAACTATGAAGTCGTTTCTGCACAATCTGTATTACCCACATCTCCCGCCCAACCTGCTATGGCTTAGTGCTCGGTTATTGTATTAAACACACTGACCACCCCTGACCTCTGCTTTGCTGCCTGAGGACTTTGGCGCTGAGAGAGGACTTCGGAACCTGTCCACTGCCGAGCACCTCCCAAGTGCTGGGGATTTAGTGCACAGAGCGGTGGGGGGCAAGCTGAGCCAATAAGGACTGGAAGCCAATGCGTAAACAACTCAGCATCTGCGTCCTGCAGTGGGGCGAAGCTGAGACGTCTTGTACTCAGTAATCAGAGGTCCCCAGTGCTACTGATGATCGTACCTGCTCATTGCTTTATTCTGCGTATTAAGATAGACATCTTTGCCTCTTCTCCCTTGTGTCATATTCCTTATTCTCTCACCAGTGTTTCTTGGGCTCATCCTCAAACTACTGGTACTCAAGTTCATTTCTCAGAGTCTTTAGAAATCTCTACCCACACCCTTATTTCCCGTAGGTCTTCCTTTCAAATACCGGAAGGCACCAACACATACTTTTAAGATTGTGCTTTTTCGCTATGGGAAAGAATGACCAGCAAAAATTATTTTTGTACAAACTCAGAACTTTCCCCCTTTCTTCTTCTTCTTAAGATGAAAACAAATACTTCTATGCCCCATAAAACAACCACGTTAGAAAAATCTTTTCCCTTTATTTAAAAAAAATAAAAGAAAAGGTGTATGGCCTTAATTTTTATAGGATTGTTTTGCAAAGACTTCCCAACCCTGCATAGACAAACTGAAAATGTAAAACTCCCACCTCTGAACACTTCTTAGGCCTAGCAAGCCCACTTATAAAATTGAAAAAAACACAAGTACCTAATGATTGTTGAGAGTATTAGTTGAAAAAAATGCATATATGTGCTTATCATAAGGAATGGAAAATAGGAGTCAAGAAGTATTAGAGGCCCAGCACAGAGGCTCACGCCTGTAATCCTAGCACTCTGGGAGGCCGAGGCCCATGGATTGCTTGAGCTCAGAAAGTTCAAGTTAGAGACCAGCCTGAGCAAGAGTGAGACCCCTATATCTACTAAAATAAAATGGAAAAATAGCCAGGTGTTGTGGCAGGCACTTGAAGTCCCAGGTACTTGGGAGGTTGAGGCAAGAAGATAGCTTGAGTCCAGGAGTTTGAAGTTGCTGTGAGCTGTGATGCCACAGCACTCTAGCCTCAGGGAATAGACTGAAGTTCTGTCTCAAACAAAATTAAAAAAAATACTAAATTATTCCACTAAAACTATGTACATAATAAAAGCATACGGCATATTTAAAAGTTTCTTAAAATATACCCTTAGTCAGATACACAAATGATTAAACATAATAGTTCTTCAAATAAATTACTATTTCCAAAATTTCTTTATTTCCTGTGTTATTTATAGAAATTGGAGAGGGAATTAAATGAAAAATTTAAAAAATATTTCTTTATAAGTTCAGCTCCCATAGCACGGTGGTTATAGTGCCAGCCACCCAGCCATATACACTGAGGGTGGCAAGTTCAAATCCAGCCCTGGCCAGCTAAACAATTGCAAAAAAAAAAAAAAATAGCCAGGTGTTGTGGTGGGTACCTTGTAGTCCCAGCTAGTTGAAAGGCAGAGGCAAGAGAATTGCTTAAGCCCAAGAGTTTGAGGTTGCTGTGAGCTGTGATGTCACAGCACTCCACCAAGAGTGACATAGTGAGAGTCTGTCTGTCTCTCTCTCTCTCTCTCTCTCTCTATATATATATATATATATTTCTTTATAAATAAAGAGATCTATATCATAGGTAAGAATGTCTTGGTCCTTTTCAAGTTTCCAAGATAAATTATACTGAAAGAAGAAAGGAGATAGTGACAATTTGAGAAATGTATTGTGTTAGAAATGGCTTTTGGGTCTCTAAGAGCATGTCTGGACTGTACTTTGGAAACCAAACAATAATGATAACAGTAGCAACTAAGTTTTATAGTCTCTTACAATATATCAGAGATTGTTCTAAAAGATTTATTTAATCCTCACACAAAAACAATGAGGTCTATAACATTTTTACAATCATTTTGCAGATAAGGACACATCTGATACTTAACTCATCCATTAATGAACTTGCTCAAGATTGACACAGATGATAAGAAGCTCAGTTGACATTCAAAGCCAGGCCACCTAGTGCAACGCAGCTATTATCCTGCTCTTCTAGTCCCCTTAATCATTCAGGATGAATCATTCAACGGTTATTTTAACTGTGACTGAACTATAACCTCCATGCATATAATCTCTATGCACATGTGTTATTTCCCTGAGGTCTTCCTTTCTACAGAATGTAGATCAGCTAAATTCCTTTTCCATTCTGCATTTTTATAGTTCTTTAGGCATCATCAATCTACACAAGAACAGAGCAGATTAGAATATTGAGGCTCCAACTGGTACAAATTATTAACAGTTCATTTAAAAATGTATAAACATAAAAGACTCCAGATCTACGTGGAAGTTTGAAAATGCTTCCTATTTAGTGCACGTGTGAGGAATTCTTGCCATAATGACATAGCTCTCCTCTACTTTTATTGCTGTTATGCTACAGATTATTGATTCTAAGACAACGTTGATCACGTAACAACGTTGATTATTTTGAGTTTCTTTAAGAAAAGAATAATGTGATCAAATAAACTAAATTACACATTTAAAGATATATTTTTAGTTCGTGAGATTTGAATAGCAAAAAAAAAAAAAAAAAGTAGAATCCATGAGGTATAGTAATATTACCATCTCACTCAGTCTCCTAAAGGCTTTCATTTCCCCAGTTCACCCTCCAGAATGATCTCCTTAGAACCCTAGTTATTTTCTCTGATCTCCCCAGATGAATTCCTTTCCTGGACATTGGTCCTGTGGAATACACCGCCCAGGCTCCCATGCCTTCCTCAGTGGAAAGCTTCACCCAAGGGCAGGAGATGAGAAGCAGGAGTGCCTGGGTTATTTGTGGGTTATTCACCCTCCCCTTTTCCTGTGACTTTTCTTTCATGGCTTCAGTTTTCCTGTTGCACCAGCGCGTCTTTCTTCCCCTCTCCTCACAGGTGTAGTTAAAGATCCCTGCTGTCTGGATGCTTCATTATCCCTCCTTGGATTCTTCAGCCCTGCACATCTCAATAAATAATCCCTTTATTACATCTTTTCAGTTAAAATCTTTAATGAAACCATCTGTTTCCTGCCAGGATCCTGGTAAAATATAGGTACAGGGTGTGCCCACAGGAAATAGACTCTATAAGATGGATTTTGAAATTAAATTTCTCTCGTAATTGTGGAGTACACAACCCCCTGCCAAGTGGAAATAGTACCCTGGCAATTTATGGCAGACAGAGGCACCACAAGGACACACATTTCCATCAGTGATTATTTCAGACAAAGTGGCAGTAAAGAGGCAAGTTTAGGAAATCACATGTCTATGGAATGCAGTTGACGTGGGGGCAAAAGGAATTACAGAGGTTTGGGATGGGGTGGGAATAACTGCTGCTTTTACTGTCCTACAGAGCATGAGGGGCACAAATGCACTTACAACTCCCAAAAAGCCAGTAAAACGCATCCCAGGGGAATTCTTACATCAATGCATGAACAAAAAGCACTGTTTAGGAAAGTATGGAATCACAACACCAGAGACAGGACTACGGGGCAGAGAACTTAGAACTTCCAAAAGCCCCTTTTCTTAAAAGAAGGAACTGGTATTTCCTTATAAAATAAACATGCAAACAAGACCAAAATCAAAAAGGAACATTTTTTTTTTAAAAGCTGAGGTACTTGAGACAATTGCTTAGAAGTTATGTTAAGTTTTCAGGACAACTATTTCATACTCAGAAAGTGTTATTTGCTCTTGCCAATGGGTACCAGTATGAGGTTAGAATGAATTTTAAGGGTTATTAAATCAAGGAAGGCAAAGTAGAAGATTGAATCTGACTTAATTCATTGATGTGGTCATCTTCCTACAGGATTAAGGATTTAACATGCTATCTCGAGTACCTGGGTAGCATTAACAGTCAAATAGAATAACCATTAATTAAAACTTGGACTCCATAGTGGCCTACACTAAATGAGGCTGCATGAAAGAACTTCCCTGCTGTGAGATAAACCTGGGTTCATAGGGAAAACTTTTTATAAAAGGCTCAATGGTAAATGCTACACATTTCAGGATTTGTGGGCCACATACGATTAACCTGCAAATTAATGGGTCATGATAGAGATTACTATTTGCTTATAGGATACTAAATGTTTACATAGCCTAACTGGCTATTTATAAGCTGGGTGTTCTGCAATTTACCAAATTATAAATTTGGTTGAGAGTAATGACATTCCATCAGAACATGGATATGATAAATGTCCATGATAAAACCAGACTCATGCAGGTGTAGTTGGAAAATAAGTTCTGTGAGCCCGGAGCTTAACTTGCTTTCCTACCTCTCCCTCAATATTTTTCTACAGCATCAGGGAAAATTACTTAACTTGTTAATAGAGAAAAAAGAAGCATGACAGTAGTGTCTGGATGGGTCTGAAAAATGTCCTAGCACCAGGCCAAAGAAATGGTTACTACCTCACAGCACCTCTCCTGCATGTCTCTCTGAAAGACCAATGGGGAAGGGAAATTCTTCCACTTGGTAGAACTTGATGAAATATATTTGATGGTTCATGTTGATTTAAAGAAAAGAAGGTTTGAACTCTGATGGGATCTACATTGAACAAAAGAGGAAGAAAGAGTGGAAAGGACATATTCATTTCATTTCAGAATTCAGTACACAAACTATGTTACTAAATAAGAAACAAATAGCTGGGAAATAGGAGCCCCCGTGTTACAATCTTTCACATAATGATTTCTTTATGCTTTTTTGATATACAAAGGCACATTAATGTTTCCCAATTTTTCCTTGTGAGTAATTAAACCTGCATAATAGGCTTTCGGTCACATTGGTGATCAACAAATGCTTGACTGAAAATTCTCTAGAGTTACAATTGAGCCTAAAACAGGATCAAAGCTTTATACGTTTTATGTGGTTCTAAGAAAATCCATCTTGGAAACTCACTGCCATGTGGCAAAGCACTTTCCACAACATAAAATTCATTTCAAGGAAAAACCTTAATTACATAAAAGTTAGGGTAATAAGGGCAGATATTTTGAAGACACAGAACACAGATATTATCATTATGCCACTAGAGTAAGTTTATGTATCTGTGTTGGTTTGGTAAGGATATATAGATCTGTAAAAATCTTTGGAACAGTACACTAAAAAGTGAATTTTATTTATGCAGATGGTACCTCAATATTCTTGGCTATTACAGAAAGAGCATGACAAAAATTAAGAGTTGTTACACTTGACTTTAAAAAACATCCAGAGCTCTGGTGGCATCTCCATAATAGAGTAATGAAAGGATTTAAAATATATTTTAAACTCTATTAATACAAAAATCTTTATTATTTAAATCTATAAAGTCAGGATTTGATACAAATTTGTTACATCAGTCAGTAATAATTCAGTACATCTTTGATCTGAAGTGTGAATCTTCTATAAATGACTTGCTAAATACTAGTATAATTTAAAAATCAAAACTATTTCTTGAAGAAATCTCAGGTGACATTTTTACCAATAATAATGTAAACTCTAGCCTTTAGATTTCAAAATGAAGTACATTTTAAAATCCTGGGTTCTGTACTTACGATTTTATTTTGTAGTAGATAGCAGTAATTTCTACTTATCCCTCAAATTTTTATAGTTCTAGTTTTATCATATCAGTATACAAGATGGAGAATATCCTGGGAGTCTGGACTCAGACTAAACTTGTAATCAGGATCCCAATTCTTACCTACAGTCATTTTGTTCAGCTGCAATAGTGTTTTAAGGCATGTGTCTTGATAGTTTTTGACCTAGGTCTCCTGTGGCTGGGAGGGTCTATCTGTCCGATTCTGAGATTTCACATTACAAACTCCACTTTATCACAGATATAAACCATCCTAGCCAATATCAAATTCACTAATAATAAAGGCACTATTTGATCCCTTCTTCTTTATTCTTTTGTTCTGTTTCTCAATGTTGCTTAACAAACTCAGACAGGAGAGGATTTTTGCGCCTCCATCCTCACCCTTATCCTAGCACACATCCCTGAGTTATTTGCTGAAAAATGGTGCAACATTTGCTTGTAAATGTGACACATTTCAAAGTAACATATTCTGAAATTCCATTCAATCGTGACTCTATGCTAAGTGCATTCACATGAATAGCATTGCGTGTTTTATATTATTCTTAGTATGAAACTTTCAAGAAAAGCATTTAACTCCATTTAACTCAAAAACAAAACTTTTAACTTGGAAAGACACACCTAGAAAGTTTGAGAAACTTGACCAAGGTCATACTAACAGTAAGCCATAAAGCCGGACTTAAATTCACCTCATCTACTGCCAACTCTGGTTCAAGAATCTAACCATTCCTCAGGCAATATTATAGACAAAATGAAATAAAGCCACAGTCCCTTCTTTGGGGTTCCCAGTGGATAAGAACTTATGACCAGTTGATCAGATTAAAAAGAAAATAACTTCAGTGTCACTGGCAAATCTAATTTTGTTGTCCTAGTTCTGAGCAAAAGAAAACTGTGTTGGCGTTTCCTCTCTGCATTGCTTCCTCTCAGTCCAGTTCAACCTCTTCTTTCCAGAGCAAAATAGGATCGCAGCGGTGGTGGGAAAAAAACAGCATGGTTCATCGTGACAACAATGACCCTAATTAGTTTTCCTTCCTGAGCTCCTGTCATGGTCCATAGGCAGATCTAGCAGTACCGATGAATGCTTTCTAATGCGTACTACTAAGGTATATCCACGCAGATTGTCCCCCAACTCCAAAGGAATCTGCAATTTAGATACATTGCCAAGTATTTTATTAGAGTTTTGGCACCATTTTTTCTATAGTTCTGTTATGTGCAGAATTACATATGATGTCACAATTTGAGAAATAATGATTAAGAACATAACTTCAGCAAAGCCCTCTGTCGAATTATCATCACAAAATTTACATTCTATTGTGGAGATTCCAAGTTACCTTAAAAAAGCCATATACCAGAAGATATAGATACACACCAAAATGAAGAAGAGCATGAATTTCTACTCACTTAATGCAAGCAAGACCAGCAAGGGAGTAGTGCCCTCCCCCTTCCTGGTGGCTGCATCCTCTGTGGCCATTCTTGACCAGAGGGAAATAGCAGACCCAGCAAAGTGTGTCTCCTCCTACCCACAGAAGCTCCACAAGGTCTCCTGGGGCTTATGCTCACAGTAAACAGGTGTTCTGGTTAGATTTCTCAAGATAGGCAGTGATCAAAACACTAGACAGCTCTAGAAGAATCTTCAACTCTGTTACAGCCCTTGACAACAAGTACATTTCTCTCAAGTTGATGACACAGTCTTCTCATGAATACAGTGTAGTCAATATGAGAGAAATGTACTTGTTTATACGGGGCCCACTTGCATCAGGATTACCTTTGAGAGCTTGATACAATCTGAATCTCCAGCACTGGGGCACAGAAGGATCATCATGTCACTAAGCACCTGAGTAATTCTGAAGTCCACTCAAGTTGGAGAATCATTGTAATGTCTTTTCCATGCTGATATTTCTAGTACCATAGTAGATAATTACATCTATAATTTTTATCTCTCAAGTTTTGCTGATATGTAGAAGGAAAACAAATATTTTAGTCTTTCCTCTGAGAAAAAAAAATCCAAATAGCTTAAAATGTTATTTATTAAGGAAACAAATGCATGTGATTAATTCAACTGACTATAATCAGTAATATACTTGAATTCACTAGAGTGATTTCGTCTGTCAGATGAGAATCAGATCTCCTATTTATAAGGAACATGGTATTTAAAATTATGTCTCTAATATTTAAATTGTCATTCTGAAGTAAATATTATACTTATGATGTTTAAAACTATGAAAAATGAGATAGATGATGAGGAAGAATTTTATAATATGTATGTGGTTAAGAGCAATTTTAAGAGTATTCTACTTCCTTCTAACTTTTAAAGAGATTTTCTTTTTAGTATTATTATTAGTTCCTACATTCCAGGGGTCATATTAGGAAAATATATAGTATAGAACTCATGACTTTTGTAAATTGGGTAAAAAGTGAAGTTAAAAAAATTAAAATTAAATTATTTTACCCATGGTTGATATTTGGTACCAGACTGAATGCCAAACTCTTCTCTATACTGAAATAATGAAAGTATTAGAAATTCCTGATGGGTAGTTCTTATTAAAATTTGATTCTTCAAAGTATGTAAAATAATAAGACCTGTGCATAATTTTTATAAAAATTTGAACTCCCAGACAAAGAAATAAGTTTTTAGAATAGGAAGAATAAGAAATAAATATTCCAATTATTTATATTTTCTCTTTTCCTCTTAAAATATATAGGACACTAACATCAAACACTGAAGGTTTGGACCATATAAAAGTTTTAAAGGTACAGCTATGTCTATGTTTGAGATTTATTCTTAAATAATTTTAGTAATTCATTTTATTTATTGAATCTGCTTGCTTGATTATTTACATTTAAATGTAGTGTAGAAATAGCTATTTAAATGGTAACTTTGTTTCTAGACATAAATTTTTTATCTCAGTTTATAAAAATAGACATGACTAGTATTTAAAATTCTTACCACTTGAACTTGAAGATAGTCCTACAGGTTAACACAGTTTAAAATCATAATTGAAGTTGAGAGTTAGCAATAGACACTTAAAATATAGATATTTACTAGTATAAATAGATGATGCAGTTCAATCATTGGAAATTTTTACAGCTTCCAGACAATCATATTTCACAGATTTCTCTCACCCTTCTCTAACTATAATCATCACTATCCTAACATTTTTAGTAGTCACTCATCACTTGAATTTCTAGGTCAGGCATTTTGAAATTCAACAAGATAATTTACCTTAAAATTCGTAAGTATTACAATGTTGATAAAACTACCTCAGTGTAAAGTCTGTTATCATTTAAACCTTTGTTTATATGTTTAACAGTCATTTAATGATTATTGTAAAAAAGTCATTAAGACTTTGAGATATAAAAGATCAGAAAACACAATTCCTAACTTTAGAGAGACTTGTATATTATTTTAAAAAAAGCAATGGACTTGTACGAATTACTTTAACAAAGGAGTTTAGTATCTCATTAAAATCTGAGGTTAAGGAATTTTTAATCTTGTTTTATTCAAGGGTTTAGCATAAAAGTATTGTGTTGGAAGGAAAGTGTTTATAAGCCCTTAAGTATCACAAAGTACAGAACTGGACGGTTTACAAATCAAAAAGATCTAAATTTTATAAAATGTCCCTGTTTGATAAATGGTGCTTTTTATAATTTGATATTTTAAAAAAACTGAAATGCATCATGAATTCACGTGTACACTACATTGAAAATTACAAAATCATCAACATAGTAATCAGTTCTTTATGTCATATAATTCAAGACAAATATCAATATGTATTTTTGAGTAAAGAAATGTAGCATAATTTTATTCTTATCTTATTCTCTCCCTATTCTTCAAATGTTCTAAAATGCATGTATTTTATTTTTATAAGAAAATACTTTATAATTTTTGCCATATGAGTCCATATGGTCTTACTCCAACTGAAATTTTATCATTATGAAAACATGGACTCAAAATACTCTCTACCAAGTTTAAAGTCATCACAACCAAGTGGGTTTCATTGGAAAGATGCAAGGATAGTTCAACATATGCAAATCTATAAATACAATTCACTACATAAACAGAGGCAAAAACAAATACCATATGATTCTTTCAATAGATACAGAAAAAGCATTTGACAAAATTCAGCATTCTTTTATGATAAGAACATTTAACAAAATTGGTATAGATGGGGAATACTCAAAAATATAAAAGCCACATACAACAAACCCTCTGCCAATATCATACTGAATAGGGAGAATTTGAAAGCATTCCCATTTGGAGTTGGAAGCTGACAAGTTTGCTCACTTTCACCAGTTCTATTCAACATAGTGCTGGGCGCTGGAAGTTTCAGCCAGAGCAATCAGGCAAGAGAAGGAAATCAATGGTATCCAAATGGGGAAAGAAGAGGTCAAATTATTGCTCTGTGCTGATGGTATGATCTTATGTCTAGAAAATCCAAAGTTTTCAACAAAGAGTCTCCTGGAACGTATAAATAAATTTGGCAAAGCCTCAGTCTTCAAAATCAATGTACACGAATCAGTAGCTTTCATAGACGCGATAATAGTCAAGCTGAGAATCAAATTGAAGATGCAATACTTTCACAGTAGCCGTAAAGAAAATAAAATAATTGCAAAGGATATAATTAATAAAGGAGGTGAAAGACCTTTATAGGGAGAACTATGAAACAATGAGGAAAGAAACTGCAGAGGATGTAAACAGATGGAAAACTATATCATGCTCATGAATCAACATCGTTAAAACAGCTACTACTACCCAGAATGATTTAGGGATTCGATGCAATCCCACTAAAATGCCAATGCCTTTATGCAGATCTAGAAAAAAATGTTTCTACCTTTGTGTGGAACCAGAAAAGACCCAGAATGGCCAATTCACCCTTATTTAGTAAGAAAAAGGCAGGAGGCATCACTGTACCAGACTTCAAGCTATACAACCAAGCTATAGTAACCCAAACAATATAATACTGGCACAAAAACAGAGACATAGACCTATGGATTAGAACAGAGAACCCAGAGATGAAACTGTCCTGATATTCCCATCTGATATTTGGTAAAGCTGATAAAAACAGCTGAGAAAAGAATCCCTATTCAATAACGTTGCTGGGAAAACTGGATAGTTACATGTAGAAGACTGAAACAGGATCTGCACCTCTCACTACTCACAAAAATTAACTCATGATGGGAATAGACTTAAACCTAAGACATGGCAGTCTAAGAATTCTAGAGGAAAAATGTTGGGAAAATTTCTTACAGATATCAGCTTAGGGAAAAAATTTATGAAGAATATCCCTACAGCAATCACAACAACAACAAAAATAAACAAATGAAAAAGTTTCTGCAGGCTTCACGCCATGCTCAGTGATTGGGGCACCAGCCACATCCACTGGGGCTGGCAGGTTCAAACCTAGGCCGGGCCTGCTAAACAACTGTGACAACTACAATAAAATAAAATCGCCAGGCACTGTGGTAGGTACCTGTAATCCCAGCTACTTGGGAGGCTTAGGAAAGAGAATCACTTAAGTCCAAGAGTTTGAGGTTGCTGTGAGCTGTGACACTACAGCACTCTACTGAGGGTGACATAGTGAGACTCTGTCTCAAAAATAAATAAATAAATAAACATTTTTTAAAAAAAGTTTATGCACAGCCAAGTATACAATCAACAGAGTAAATATAAAACAAAAGCTACTGAAATGTATTAATAGTAAATGCCTAATATGTGCCAGTGAACATTTTGGCATTTTATAAGCATTAATTTACTTTAACCTAAATAACTCTACGCTCTTCTTATCCCATTTTGCACTGTGGTAAATGAGGCACCAATACAATACATCCATATTTGTACTGGAATGAATTGTAATAGCAGCAGCAGCCAAAAGCACTATTGACAAGGATTAGTAACCAGGTAAAACCACCGAATGTAAATAAGTAATAATGAGATTTTATCATCCAGCTGTTACCACAGTGAATTTCAGAAACATGTTCCAATCATAATAAGTGTTGTACATCTTGCCGAAGATGACTTCCTTCAGGGTAACACTGACATGTTCTTCATACTTTATAAAAGCATATCTCTCCTTGGTGACATGCAGCTTTTAAGCCAGGGTCCTATCTGTGATATTTATATTCCTCTTCACCTTTGCAGGACCCACATGTGTTTAGAAATCTGCATTAGTTTCCTACTACTGCTATAACAAGTTATCACAAACTTAGTGGCTTTAAAGCAACACAAATGTATTATATTTTTAGTTCTAGAAGTTAGGAGATTGAAATTGGTTTCTTTTGCCTAAAATGAGGATCTTGGCCTTAGGGAAGAATCTATTTGCTTGCATTTTTCATCATCTAGAGTCTTTCTAAGGTTCCTGGCTCATGGCCCTGCTCCTCCACCTTTAAGCAGTGACATTGGTCTGAGACCTCATACTACCATCTCTCTGGTCCTCCCTCTTCTGCCTCCTCCTTCGGTTACATAGGTCTAACATGTGATTATATTACAATATAATATTATATTATATATTATAATCACATATTATATTATATATAATCACATATTATAATATATAAAATAATATATAATCACATATTATAATATAAATATTATAATATAATAATATATAATCACATATTATAATCACATGTTGGAACTATGTGACAGAAAGAGGAGGCAAAGAGGGAGGACCACAGAGATGGCAGCATGAGGTCCAGTTGGACCTATGTAGACAATCTATGATAATCTCCTCATCTCAGAGTAAAATAATTAGCAATCTTACTCCCATCTAGAACTTTAATTCCCCTCTGCCATGTAAAGTGACATATTCATAGATTTGGGGATTAGGATACAGACATTTTGGGGGTACCATTTTTCTGTCTGCCACACCATCAGAACACTGCTTTCATCTCTAGTTCCCCCTAGTGTGAGAAAAAATAAGTTTACTTCAGAGAAACACGTAGTGGTTAAGAGACCCAGCTTTGAAGCCAGGTTGTCCTGGATTCAAAAATCCAGCTCCATTTTTCATTAACTACGTGACTGAGCAAATAATTAATCTCTCTGTTCCTGCATTTCCCATTTGTTAAACGTGGATAACCCACCTATAAAATCAATGTTGTGAAAATCAGGGGAGATAAAATACGTCAAGCATTTATCACAGTACTTGACACCTGTAACCACTAAAGAAAACTTTGTTTCAGAGTTCTGGAAAGTGAATCTGCTTTTGGAGAACAGCATTTGCCAGTGGGTGAGATGCAATCTCCAGGCCCAGTGCCTATCCTTAGCTATAATTTTTTCAACACTATTTTATTGTCATCTGTACATTTGCATAGTTATTGTCTATTTATGGTGGGAAAGGTTTCTCACTTACAGTAGTGATATAAAATACTCCTTTAAATTGTGTTACATTTAAGCTAAAAAAAAAAAAAAAGTAAGTCTAAGAAAAAAAAAATTTTTTTAAACAACAGTACAAGTAGAGTAGCCCCAAATTGGGGAAGTTCTTAATGAGAATGACTGAAATGTGCGAAGCACTGTCCCAGGGGACTGTAGCCTGCCTGCCTTCTGAAATGAGTGGCGCTTTCTGGAACAGCAGTACGCATGAGCAGTCACCCGCAGCAGCTACAGAAAATGCATTTAGCTGTTGCTTACTCCCGGCAGCTAGTTCTCATGACTGAATTATTAAGACCTCAGCAGGCTGAGGGTTTTGAGTCATCTGATGTTGAGTTAGGGTGAATATAAAATGAAATGGGGTTGATCACCTTGTTTCCTTCCTATTTCACTCCAGTACAGTCCCTGAGTACAGCTTTGGAGATCAAGAATAAATGCTTGAAAAATAAATAAATGAGGGGTAAGTGCCCTTCATAAAGTTACGGAGGCTTTAGTGCACTCTTTCTTGAGGTATATCCTTGTTTCTAAATGCCTAGTACAAACAAAAAATTTCAGTTCTGTAATGTTTTGCATTTAAGATAAGAAATAGTAATTGCATTGCTACTATGAATCACTATTTTCATGAATAATTACTGTGATCATCAATATACATAACGCTGTCTAGGCATCAGACAGATTGCTTGGCTCGCTAGAGGTCATGGTCTGTTAGTGACAGAGCCAGGAGTCAGTCCTGTGCTAATTTAACTTCAAATCCAGTACTAAATATCTCTATGTTATTAAAAATTATTCAGGGGTGATGCCTGTAGCTCAAAGGAGTAGAGCGTTGGCCCCATATACCAGAGGTGGCGGTTTCAAACCCAGCCCCAGCCACAAAACTGCAAAAAAAAAAAAAAGGAAAAAAAACTATTCAGTCTTCCTTTAGATTAAGTAATATGAAGAATTACACATTCATTTATACAATAAATCATTGTAGAGTTTCGTTTTTGTTTTGTTTTTAAGCATCATCTAATAGATTTCTATAGGGAGAAAGCAAAATTGAAATGCTGTAGAACCTGCAGAGTAGTAAGGAGTTGACCACCTCCTTACATTGACCACCTCCCCAAGTTGACCTAATTTTTATAGATCAGACATGCACCACATGTACGTATCAGTACAGCAGGCCTAATTCCATATGTTGACACCTCTGTATGTTGACCAGTTTGGTACAGTCCCCTAGTGGTCAAATTACAGTGGTCCTCCTGTATTTACAAAAGCTATTGCACCCAATAACTGTACAAATTTAACTTCAAAGCACATGCAAATATTAAATACATGAAAGCTACAAAACTGAACAAGTAAAACTACCAAAAGTGAATACAGGAAAGTAAAACCTAGAAGTCTACATACTATACATTTTTTTTATTTTTTCAGCCTTTCTCACGTATTTTCAATTACCTTCATGTTTTATGTTAGAAGAAAAATAAAACGAAGTCTAGTAATCTTTTAGACACACAGAAGACATTACATTTCATTTACTTTTACAGTCAAATCATAATATAATGTTTTGCTCTACTTGCCCCAAAGGATATTTTAATTTGCTAAATATTTTAAATTCTATTACAAAGTTATAGAAATCTTAGTAAAAATAACTTTTTGTTGTTAGATTAAAAATTAATATAATATTGAAAAATATCTTAAAATTATCTTTTTGTAAAAGGCTTCACGAATTTTTACAATATTTCCATAATCAAAGGAAGCCCTCTGAAAACCAAATAATTTGAATAAGATTGGCAAAGTAGGCTGCTACTCCAAAGATGAATATAAGAACTCTGAGAATATTCACACATTTGGTATTCAGAATACCCTAGAATGGGGACATTCAGAAATGGCTACAACTTTATCCTTTTCACAAACTTAGTTAGTTCCTATAGTGTCACTCCTGGCAGCACTAACCAGCTAGCATCTATTAATGTGTTTATCTCCACTTAACTGATGCTTGAGTTATCCCTATCTCTAAAGAGCACCCCATCTATTTAAGTAATGAAGTCATTGTCATATTAATATTGTTTTCTACATGGCCTATTGAGTTAGTCAACTTCTCACACGTAAAATTAATTCTTTGTCTAAATTACTTGCACTTATATCAGTTACTGTCATTTTAAACAGAAAAATATCTCAATAATAATTTACTTGAATGACTCTTAACAGACCATATGTTTGCTTCAAACATGTGGGGAGATTTTTTTTTTGCCTTATTCCTAGAAATTTATGTATGTATTTATTTACTCAATACCTTTAAGGGTTCCAAGTGGGGTTTGTTACATAGATGAATCATACAGTTTGTGAAGTCTAGGCCTTTAGAATGTGCATCACCTGAATAGTGTACATTGTACCCATTAGGAAATTTTTCAACCTTCACCCATTTTCTACCCTCTCCTTTTTGAGTCTACGATATCACTCCATGTGATGATGTACACCCACAGGTTAGCTCCCACTCACAAGTGAGAATATGTGGTATTTGGTTTTCTGTTCCTGAGTTACTTCATTTAGGATAATGGTCCCTTGTTCCACCCAAGGTGTGGCAAAAGACATTATTTCATTCTTCTCTATGGATGAGATATATTCCATGGTATATGTACGTATAACACATTTTCTTTCTCTAATCATAGGTTGATGGGCACACAGGTTTATTTCATATCTTTGCTATTGCAAATTGCACTGTGATAAACATTTGCATGGTGGTGCCTTTTTGATATAACAACTTCTTTTCCTTTTGGGGTAGATACCTAGTAAGGGGACTGCTGAATCAAATGGTAGATATTTTAATTCTTTAAGAAATCTCCATATTATTTTTCATAGAGGTGAAATTAATTTACATTGCTACTAACAGTATAAAAATGTTCCTTTTTCACTACATCTAGGCCAATATCTACTTTTTTTTTTTTTTTTTGCTTTTTATCAGTGGTCATTCTGACTGGAGAAGGTAGTATTTTACGAAGGCATTTAATTTGCATTTCCCTGATGATATGTGATATTTAGCATGTTTTCATCTGTTGAAAACTTGTATATCTTCTTGTGAAAAGTGTCTGTACAACTTCTTTTCCTACTTTTTAATGGAATTATTTTTATTTCTTACTTGTTTGAATTCCCATTGATTCTGCATATTAGTCTTTTGTTAAATACTAGTTTGTGAATATTTTCTCCTTTCATAATAAAAACCCTCAACAAGCTCAGCACATTTATCTCAAAATGATAAAAGTCATATCTGAGAAACCTACAGCCAACATTACAATGAATGGGGAAAGGCTGAAGGCTTTAACTATAATAACTGGAAGAAGAAAAGAATGCCCACTGAGTCATCATCATACTGGAAATTCTAGCCAGAGCAATCATGCAAGAGAGAGAAAGAAACGGAAATGAGGAAACCCTCTCTGTTTGCTTATACTACATCGTTACACCTAGAAAGCCCTAAAGAATCCTCCAGACTTCTACAGTTGATAAATGAATTTGATAAAGTCTCAGGTTACAAAATCAACATACACAAATCAATAGCATTTCTACATACCAATACCAGCCAAAGTGAGAATCAAATCATGAACAATAGCTACAAATACCTAGGACTACACTTAACTAAAGAGGTGGAAGATCTGTATAAGAAGAACTACAAAACACTGATGAGAGAAATTGTATATAACACAAACAGGAAAACATTTTATGTCTATGCATTAAAAGAATCAGTACTGTTATAATGATTCAATTGTTATAATGATTATACTGCCGAAAGTAATCTAGATTCAGTGCATTTCTTACCAAATACCAATGTCATTTTTCACAGAAATTAGAAAAAATATCACATGGAACCAAAGAAGAGCCCAAACAGCAAAGCAATCCTAAGTAAAAAGCACATCTGGAAGTATCACATTACCTGACTTACAATTATGTACTAGGAGGCAATAGTTACCCAAACAGCATGGTACTGGTATAAAAGTGGAAACATAGACAAATGGAACAGAGTTAAGAATCCAGAAATAAAAGCATATTGGTACAACCAACTGGTCATCGATAAAGAGACAAAAACATATACGAGGAAAGGACACCTTATTTAATAAATGGAGCTGAAAAAACTGGATAGCCCCACGCAAAAGAATGAATCTAGAATAGATTGCTATTCAAGATGAACTAAAGGTGTAAATGTAAGACCTGAAAACATAAAAATTCTAGGAGAAAAACCTGAAAAACTCTTCTAGATATTAAACTTAGACAAAGAATTTATGACTCAGACCCCCAAAGTAAATGTAACAAAAACAGAAATAGAGAAATGTGACTTAATTAACCCATAATGCTCTGCACTGCAAAAAAAAAAAAAATCAAAAGACAGCCTACAAAATAAGACAAGTGTGTTTCATTGACAAACATTTCCAATGTGCAAACAATCTGTTTATGCTTACTGTAGTCAAATTGCTCTTAACTTTCGAATGTTTTGATGAAGGAAATCCCAATATTAAAACATGATGTCCTTTACATAGTTCATAGAATGTCAGGTTTACATAATGTAAAGTGAAAATGTCTTCAAAATCATTTCACTAGTGGAGAGACATCCGCGTATTTTAACTGCATAAACATAATGAACACACACTCAAAATAGTCTTTTGGTTTGTTTTTGAGACAGAGTCTCACTCTGTCACCCTGGGTAGAGTGCTGTGGCATCATCATATTTCATAGCAACTTCAAACTCTTGGGCTCAAGCAATCCTCCTGCCTCAGCCTCCAGAGTAGCTGGGACTATAGGCATGTACCACCACACCCAGTTAGTTTTTTTTATTTTTAGTAGCGATAAGATCTCTCTTTTGCTCAGGCTGGTCTCAAATTCTTGAGCTCAAATGATCCACCTGCCTTGGCCTTCCAGAGTTCGAAGATTACAGTCACAAGCCACCATACCCACTGTACACTCCAAATATACAGTTGGGCCCTTAAAGAATGCAGGAAGTAGGGGGACTGACACCCACTGCAGAGTTGAAAATTTGCATGTAACTTCTGACTCCCCCAAAACTTGACTACTAATAGCCTGACACTGACTGGAAGCCTTTGATAATATAAACTATTGATCAACACATATTTTATACACTGTATGTATTATATACCATATTCTTACAAAAGCAAGCTGGAGAAAGAAAATATTATTATGAAAACTACAAGGAAGAGAAGATACATTTACAGTACTGTACTGTATTTATAGATACTGTAAATTTTTGCCTCCATTACAGATGATCATCTCTCTGAAATGGCAGGCAACTGAAGCGACAGACCTCAATCCAGATCAGATTCTCGGGTGTCTATCAAGCAATTCCACTGTTTCTTATAATGTCATGACTATGCTCTGCTTCTAAGCAGCACTTGTAGCATCAGTGGTAGCCTTCACATGGGTCCCATGGTGTTATTAAAAGTTGATGGTATTCCAGTAAACACAATGAAAATTACATGAAAACTGCTCAAGATCACTTTTTCTTGCAATATGCCATTTATTGGAGAGACAAATTGCTCCCATGAAGATGAGTAGTAGCACATAGCATTTTAAGAGGATACTCTCAACACTTGAGCTCCCTGCAATAAAAACAGGAGGTGGCTGTGAACTTACAGTAGCACAATATGCACTACAGTTAATTGATGCAGTTTTGACTTAATACTGTATCTTTACATTTGTTTACACTTCTCTCATAGGCAAATGGGACCTGTGTGATCTCTAAGTGTTTGTACACATAAGTTTTGATAAGCTTTTACTTTTTATGATGTATTTGGATATATTTTATGGTAGCAAATGATAAAACAGACTGGTATTTTATGTATTCATGATATAACTTTTTCTTACTTTTTGATATTCCAGTCTATGATCATTTTCAAATACATATATTTTTTGAGACAGAGTCTCACTTTGTTGCCCTTGGTAGAGTGCCCTGGCATCATAGCTCACAGCAACCTCAAACTCTTAGGCTCAAAAGATTCTCTTGTCTAAGACTTGCAAGTATCTGGGATTACAGGTGCCCACTACAATGCCTGGATTTTTTTTTTTAGAGACGGGGTCTCACTCTTGCTCAGGCTGGTCTTAAACTCAGGAGCTCGAGTGATCCACCTGCCTTGGCCTCCTAGAGTGCTGGGATTACAAAGGCATGAGCCACCAGGCCTGGTCGCAAGCATTTTCTAATTATTGCTAATCTCCAAAAACTTTTCTACTGTCAATATTTTAAAAAATCCACATATAAGGGAATATGTTCAAACTCATGTTCAAGTTCAAGTTCAAACCATACTGTTCAAATCCATGTTGTTCAAGGGACAACCATACTTAGAATTCTTTATGGACTTTCCCAGTCTCATTTCATTCACACAATTTACTTTCCCTAACAAATAATCACTTCATTTTCCTTTCATTTTCACTAGCACTGCCCACAATCACCCCACCTGAATAGTTGGAATTAGTCATAAGGAATTAAAGAAATAAGCAAATTGTAGGTGCCCTACTCAGCCTACCAATGCCATTTTCCTTACTCTATAGCCCCCTTCAGTTTATATTCCTTTAATTAGCTTCCCTAACTCTCACTCAGTCAAAATGTGATAGGAGATGATCAGAACTTCATTTATACTGTGATATATACAACACTAAATAAAAATATAGGTAAAAGCATATGAGAAATGAAAGAATCATCCTCTCAAGAGCTATTTGCCATTTACCTGAGGTGATAACTCTGTGCTGAAGAACTTGTTTCTTTACTAAATGGTTAAATATATTTGTGAAAGGAATGAGAGAAAATTGAAGATGCATTATTAGATGCAGAATTCCTCACACATTGAAATATTTAATATTCACATTCAAAACATTTCATCACAGAAAATTATTTCCAAGTAACATACAGTATATGTTACAAAACATAGCTTGAGGAACTAATGGAGTTGAACTAATATGAGTTCAAGTATTTCAGGCACTGACCATCAGTGAAAAGTATAATGTCCTACATGGCCACCCTCACCAACTCACCTGGCGACAGCCGTGATAACTGTCAGTGTAAGAGCACCAGCTTTGCTCCAAGAATTACTATATATTCTTGCATCTTTTTCTGATGAAAAAACATGAAGTACAGAAAGGTCTTGTAATGGAGTTAACTAAGATTCTACAATTACTAAATGATGCATCTATTATATGCATCAGGTAAGAAAATGATTCGAAGGGGTATAAAGTAATAAATTACAATAAAAAATGCATCCTAAAGAAAAGAAGAAATGTTATGTGCTTTAATTGCCAGCTTCTTAGCAGAACTGTCCTCATAAAAATCCATCTCTTTTTTCTTGCTTTAATTACAAATGCTTCCTAATTACCCATATGTTACTCAAAAATATAAATTTTCATGGAAGACCTTTCTGTCATTCTGATGACCTTTATAGATGTAGGTAAGACACTTTGGAGATTTATACCCTATATTAAGTAAATTACTTCAGACCTCATTTTAACAATTCTTAATATATCACTAAAGCTTTACTCATACAATTATATCAACTATATCCACTATTACTTTTACCTGTACAATGATACTAGACTGCCTACATCACAAAAGTCATTAAGATATTCTACTATATTCCAGTCATTTTTTGTGTTTTCTATGTATTGTTTTGGTTTGGGAGGAGGAGTATAATATAGAATATGCCTGTGGCCTAAGCCTCCTTCAAGAAAAAGAAACAACAGCCAGGGATTGTGGTGAGCACCTATGGTTCCAGCTATTCCAGAGGCTGAGGCAGGAGGATCCCTTGAGCCCATGAATTTGAGGTTACTTGAGCTACAACGACAACATCACAGCATTCTATCCAAGACAAGAGAGTAAGACTCTGTATCATAAAAAGGAACAAAAGGAGTGAGAGAGAAAGAAAAAGGAAGTGAAACAAAAAATTCATATTAAAAAGTGATAGCTAAACAGAATCAAATTATCAAAATGAGAAAATTTTCTTAATCCATTAACTATGTAATTTTACACACAGTACCATATAACTTGTTTTCATAGCAGATCATAGGTTTCATCAAGTTTAATCTGTAGTGAATACACAGAGATACATGTGTTCAAAAAGTGTAGTGTTCAACATAGCAATAAGAAAAATTAATCAGGAGAACTTCCAAGAACATTAATATGTGGTTCTCAGCCCTACGTTTTTTATGTATGTGGCACGAGAGGTGCAGAGATTGAGCCACATAAGCACATTCCTTTTCGTAAAAGTGAGAGTTGAACACTACCTCATGCTGCAAGTAATATCTGCCATTTTCTAAGCATCTGTTATGCTGTAGGCACTTTACATACAGAATTACATTTAGTCATCATGATGTTCCTATTAAATAAGGGTGTCATTCATCTGAGATAAGAAAATTTTGATTTTAGAGTTGCTAAGTAATGTGTTCAAAGTCATACAAAGTGAAAGATCTTATATTTGAGTTGGTACAGATAGAAATAGAGGAATAATCTGTCCAAAAATGTGAACCCAACTTGGGACATGAGTTCTTTTAAAACCAATTTAGTTACAGTTTTAATGTATATGAAAGCAGAGTGGAGATTGGGGAATTTGTTTCATTGGGGGTCTGTAATACAAATAGTAATCTTGACTTACAGTAGAACCTCTGTAGGTTGACCACCCTAAGGACTGACAAACTAGTCTACAGACACAGGTGATCAAGATAAGGAACTAGACCAACTGCAGTGATATGTACATGTGCTTTACTTTCTTGTACAGCTTTTATTAGAGAATATCTATATGAAGTACATAATCAAAACTCAGTAAAATCCTATCTATAGTATATTATAAAATCAATAAATTTACTGTTTTCTCATCTTTCTTTCTGGAAAAAGTCCAACTTTTTGACTACAATTCTTACTACAAACATATGTGTAGAAAGTACTCTCAATGCTGGTTACACCACTGAGTAAACCTGGGCATATTCAGAGCAAATGATTTCAACTGCATTATCAGATGCCTGACATCCTCTTCTATTGGAGTCTGTGCAATTTCTGTACCATCTCCACTTGCTTCTTCAACTTCGTCCATACTTCATGCACTTTTACATTGGTCTGTACTTCAGTCAATATCACTTGGAAAGTTGCTACTGGGTCAGGTTCATTCCAGGTTCATCATCCACTGCAAACAAACTTAAAATCTACTCTTTCGAATTACACAATGGGAGATGGACTATCTGATGGGGCCAAAACATAGTGTTCTTCAGTTGTAAGAAATCCAGCTTCTTCGAAACACTCCTCTGCTGCTTCTGGCTGAACTGTATATCAAGCAGAATTGATTTATAATAGCACTGATACAGCAGATGAAGTTGCTTCCTCAGGAAGACCACAGTTTGCACTCTTGGTAGTGCATTTTAAATGTTTTGATGATGCTTTGGTTAAGAGGTCAGATTTTTGAGGTCATGTTAGGAGATGATTCACTTACAGGTGGTAAGGACAGTTGTCTGTCAGTAGAATACATTGTTTTTTCTTTTTCATTTCCTGATTGACACCCATCCTATCCACTGGATAGAGCACCAGTCATCCATGTGTGCTTGTTTGATCTTCAAGTGACAGGGAGGTCTGCAGGCTTCAGACTCCTGAATGCACGTGGCTTTGCTGATTTACCAATCACTAAGGGCATCAGTTTCTCTCCAGTCGAGCTAATGCAAAGCAGAATTGGGAAACATTCTTTAGAAAGTTTTCCACTCTTAAATCTGTCATACTTTATAACAAGGCTCCTCTAAGGCATCACCTTGAAAAACAGTCCATATGTGTCAATGTTAAAGATGTCTTCATCTTTGAAGGCTCTGACAAAACCTGAGAACTTTTTGATGAATTCCTCCATGATTCCTACTGGAACTACATTGCATGCTTGGAAATCTGCCACCCCTAATTCCTTCACAACTTCTTGGATCATTGGCCTAGAGAGTCAGCATTAACTGCCCTCATTTGTTTGAACCAGCTTAATGTGCCTTCATTGACTTCATGAAGGGAAGTTTTCCTCCTTTTCTGCTACAGGTCTCTGCTTTCCTTACCATAGCTCTCCAAGTACTCATGTTTACATTTCTGGATGTTGCTAACCACAGTCTTGCCAACACCAAAATATTCTGCCATCTTTCTTTGGTTTCTACTTTCCAGAAAATGAAGATAAACTTTTTCCTTTTAAGCACTTTGAGTTTTTTCAATGCCATGATGTTTTTCATTAATAACTGTAAAATTTTTCAGTAACTGTAGGATGTACCTGTAATTCAGACCAGTCCTTCACATTGAAAAAACTTCTACAACATGTGATAAACAATAGAACACTAGGCCTAATCCAAGTTGTGGTGATAATAATACATGAAAAAAGAACTTACACTAAAATTTAGAAACATAATTTAAGGCCACAACTCACACATTCTAACTCTTGGTGTAGAGTAGATTCAATGGATTAAGTTATAGAGGATAAATACCATGTTTCCAAAGCCAAAGTGTCAAGATACAACTTACAGAGATGGTCAATATATAGAGGTCAGTCTTCCATTGAGAATATGTGATGCATGTCCAGTCTATGAAAATTAGGTCAACCTAAGGAGTTGGTCAATGTAGGAAGGTGGTCAACTATAGAGGCTCCACTTTATTTATTTATTTTATTTGAGACAGAGTCTCATTCTGTCAACCTGAATAGACTGTGAGGTTCTACTTTATTTATTTGGTTTTTTAAGAGAGTCTCACTCTGTCACCCTGGATACAGTGCTGTAGCATCACAGCTCAAAGCAACCTCAAACTCTTGGGCTGCAGCAATCCTCTTGCCTCAGCCTGCCAAGTATCTGGGACTACAGGCATGTACTACTATGTCTAGCTCAGCTAATTTTTCTACTTTTGGTATAGACAGGGTCTCATTTTTGCCCAGGTTGGTCTCAAACTCCTAAGCTCAAGCAATCCACCAGCCTTGGCCTCCCAGAGTACCAGGATTACAAGTAAAAGCCACCATGCCCCACTGGTTCTACTGTATTTTAAACTGAAATTTTATATGCATAATGAAAGTTATATTTTAAATTCCTTCAAAATGCATGAGATTTTCAAAATTTCAATATCTTACATACTTTAATGCTAATAAAAATTGATTTTTTCTATAATTTCAATGCAGACAATTTCCAATAATAGTTAACAGTACAAATTTTGTGATAGAATTTTACATGGGAAGACATTTTAAAAATAAAAAATAATACCTTGTTATATTCATTCACATAACTATATTGGAAAGTTCAGCCTTCATGAGCTGTAACATGGGTGAGTGGAAACTTTCATTGGCTTTAAATAAACTAAATTACTATATATTTCTTCCATGACCTGTGATTGTATTTTCATGACCTATGAACAGGATTTTCTACACAAATTAATCCAATAGAATATTTACTAATATATCAAGGTAAACGCTCTCTAATATATAATTTATTTCCAATGGAATGAAAGGCACCCATTTTTATTGGTACAGATCCATCAAATAAGAGGTGGCTCAGGAACCAGCCTACTGACATAAGAAAAGAATTTATGAAGAAGACCCCCAAAACATTTAGATTTTCAATACGTAAGGTGAGCTTACAAATTTGACAAAAGACACAATGAAATATAGGTAAATAATATGAGTATGTAACACAGAGAAAAACAGACCCCAATGCCAAAGAAATATATGAAAACACTCCCAAGGAATACGGATGTGAAATATCTCAAAAAAATCCTAGCAAACTGGATACATCTGTACATTAAAAAAAAAAAATCTATGATGACTAGGTGGGTCATGGGCATCTCAGAGATGCAAGGATGGTTCAACAAATGCAAATTTGTAAATATAATTGATCACATAAACAGAAGAAAAAAAAATGATTATATGATCCTCCAAACAGACACAGGAAAAGCATTTGATAAAATTCAACACTATTTTATGATAAGAACTCTTAAGAAAGTAAGCATAGTTAGAACCTACTTGAAAAATTTAAAAGCCATATATAATAAATTCATAACGACATCATAATGAATGGGGAAAAATTGAGAGCATTCCCCCTTTGAACTAGAACTAGACAAGGTTGCCAAGGTCAGCCATCTTTTTTATTCAACACAGTGTTGGAAGTCCTAATCAAAACAATTAGGGAAGAGAAGGAAATCAAGGGTATTCAAATGGGGAAAGAAGAACTCAAACTATTGCTCTTTGATAATAATATGACTTTATATCTCAGAAATCCCCAAAATTCTGCCAAGATACTCCTGGAATTGATAAATAAATTCAGTGAACTCTCAGGT
>CAUYQV010118788.1:0-26560 GCA_963574575.1 Galagoides demidoff
GCCCGCGCCCGCCCCCCCCCCCGCGCCGCGCCCCCCCCGCCCCCCCCCCCCCCCCCCCCCCCCCCCACTGGAATCGGGACCTCTGCAACCAAAAAGGGGAGCGTCTGACCCTGAACAAACCTTGGCCCATCACCAGCTATATTCATCGTCCACTCATTGCAAAGAACCTGTTTTAGTAGAAGAGAAAGAAACGCCCCTTCACCAAGTTAATTTTCATCATTTTAGATCCCTGCCCCTGCCCAAAGACATATTTCATCCTCCCCACAACCATGCTTTGTGTCTGCACATCCGCCATTGAACAATACAGGGGACCCAGTCCATTCCAAATCATAGAATAGCAACCCTTGCATGGGCCTTGGAGATAATCTACCCCCAAATCCTTTCTATTTACAGATGGGAAAACTAAGGTCCAGCTGGCAGCAGTGAGGTCAAGGTCATACAAGAAATCCCTGTGAAAGCCGGGTCAGCTCATAAACTGATAAGGGGAAGACGAGAGAATAAAGCAAACCCTCATGGCAAAAGAAGAACAGAGAAACTGAGAAAAACAAAAGGAAGGAGGTGTGAAAAGTCCTCTCCCCCTGATTCCCTTCTCTATGGGGGCACCATAGTACCTGCCCTGTGACAAGCATACATTTGGGGCCAGAGATCTGTTAGCTCTGTCACCCAGCAGGTGCTTCATCTTGCACAGGCTACTTACCCTCTCTGAAACTCAGTTTTCAATAAAATGAGAGTGGGAACACCTCCAGAAAAGTCCTGAGACTATTAAATTAACCGAATCTTGAGACTTTTCGTTTCCAGGAATGGTGGAGTAGTTAATATCAGACTGATCCTCCTGGAAATAACAATCATAAACTCTGGACAAAACGTTTTAAAAGCGCTGTTTGACAGCACTAGAAACAGACTAAAAGCAGGCACAAACTGGAGGGGACACATTTATTTACGGGGCCTCTCCCCTGAAGGCATTTCAAAGTTGTAAGGGAATACTGGGGGTGGAGCTCAACCAGAAACCAGCAGCCATTAAGTTAAAGAGGCAGAAATTAGAGTTCAGGGTGGTTCCCAGGAAGGCTGAAAATTGTGAAGGAAAATTCTAGAAATAAGGGACCTCCCCTTATCCTCCCCTAACTTATTACATAAAGATCTCTAAAATCCTAAGGTGAACCTTTAACTTCATATGGACGGGGAGAGACTGGAAGAAGCCCAAGAGGAAACCAGCAGGTGAAAGAGCTGAGCAATAATTTCAGCAGCTGCCACTGCAGGGGAGAAAGACTTTGTAATTTAAGTTCCACCACATTAGAAAGACTTGATAAACTACTCAGGCTTTCCATGGAAACCCCAGAAGTGTCTGTCATTCCCAAGACTAAGAGCTATACCCCAGGACTCAGGGAAAAACTGAAATACACCTACTTTGGAACAAAGCCTTAAACAATCCCTCCACAAACATCAACGCAGTTCACCATTAATTTAACTACCTGCCAAAACAAAACTCTGCATTATTCAGAGGAAGATCACCTATTCAGAGTCACTAGAAAGAGTTCTCTACAATGTCCGCTATCCAATGAAAAATGACTCTTCCGGTGTGCCACCAAAAATTACTAGACACAATGAGGAGAGAGGGAGAACATGAAAAGAAAAAGAACCAACCCATAGAAACGGATCTATGTGGAACTCCAGGGTTGGAATTAGAAAACAGTCACTTTACAATAACAATAATAGACCTGCTAATTTATCACAGAAAAAAAACATGTAAATAATGAGAAAATTTTAGGTAAGCTATGAAAACGTGTTTTAAAAACCACATGGAACAGCCCAGTTCAATTCATAATTGCTAGGTCATGGAAGAAGCCCAAGTGCCCATCAACCCATAAATGGATTAATAAGTTGTGGTAGATGTACACCATGGAATATTATGCAGCCCTAAAGAAAGATGGAGACTTTACCTCCTTCATATTTACATGGATGGAATTGGAAAATGTTCTTCTTAGCATAGTATCTCAAGAATGGAAGAAAAAGTATCCAATGTACACAGCCCTATTTTGAAACTAATTTATAGCTTTCATAGGAATGTTATAACGTAATTTTAACCTTAGAATATGGGGAGGGGGAGGGAGAAGGGAGGAGAGAGGGGGTGGATGAGTGGAGGGAGGGTGATTAGAGGGGTCACTTCTATGGTTTATCCTACAAGGGTACAAGTGAATCTTTCTAAAAGCAGAATATGAATGTCTTAACTCAATAACTAAGAAAATGACATGAAGGCTACATTAACCAGTTTGATGAGAGTATTTCAAAATGTATATGAAAACACCATACTGTACCCTGTGATTGCATTAATGTACACAGCTATGATTTAATAAATAAATAAAAACCACAGGGAAGTCCTCGAACTGAAAAATACAATATCTGAGATGTGCAAATTATTGAGTATGAGATCAGCAGAAGATGGGATACAAAACAATAAAACTTGAAGACAGGTTAATAAAAATTATTCAAATGAGACACAAAGAGAAGAAAGACCGATGAAAGTAAGCAGAGCCCCATTGATCTGTGGAGCCACATCGAGTAGACATACAGGTTATGTCATTGCCATCCCAAAGAGGAGAGCCAAAATAGGGCAGAAAAGCAACTGAAAATGATGGGAGAAATACTGCCTCGTGTTTTTCCAAATTTCTTCAAACACATCGTCTCACAGATCCAGGATTCTCCACAATCCCCAAGCAGGATAACTGCAAAGAAAATCACACCTAGGTGTGATGTAGCTTAAATTCTGAAAATCAGAGATGGAAAGAAAATCTGAAAAGCAGCCAGAAGGAGAAAAAAAGACATAATCCATGCCAGGAAGCAATAAAAGGAATTATGACTGAGTCACATCAAAAAAAAGGGAGGCCAGAAAACAGAAGAATAACATCTTGAAAATGATGGAAGAAAATACTTTATCAACCTTTGCACTAGACTGTTTATCGCAGCTCAATTTACAACCACCAAGATGTGGAAACAACCCAAATGTCCACCGACCTAGGAATGGATTCACAAGCTGTGGTATGTGTATACCATGGAATACCATTCAGCCATCAAAAAGATGGAGGTTTTACATCTTTTATATTAACCTGGCTGGAGTAAAGTATCACAAGAATGAAGAAGCAAGAATCCAAGGTGCTCAATTCTAATCTGAAGCCAGTAGACAATCTAATATACACCCATATAAGAGAAAAACTCAAATCAATTCAAGGTGGGGGCAGGGGAATGAGGGAGCAGTATGGGGGTGCCCTCACTTAAGGGCACAATGTTAGGGTGTATGGCACACCTCTTCGGGGCAGGACATGATTATAAGAGGGACTTTACGTAACAAATGCAAACATTGTAACCTAAGTTTTTGTACCCTCAATTATCCTGAAACAATAAAAAAAAGAAAACGTTGATCAACCTATCTGCAGTCAACATACGTTTCAAAAATAATGACAAAAGTAATATATTGTACTTAAAAATAAAAACTTTTTAAAAATGCCACAAATCAACCTGTTCTACAAGAAGTGTTCCAGGAGGTTCCTCAGGCTGAGGGGAATAATATCAAATGGGAAATACAGATCTACAAGAACAATGTTGAATAATAAAAAATGGTGTATGGGGATAGATAAAAATATGTTTTCTTTTTTCTTAACTTCTTTTAAAGTCATGGGCTGCTTAACACAAAAGTAATGACAGTGTATTACGGAGTACATATTACAGAGGTAGGATCAAAAATACATGAAACAATATCATAAAAACAAAAAAAAATCTATAAATAGAGTTGTATGTGAACCGGTATAATATTTATTCAAGCTATACTGTGGTAAGTTAAGGATTAAATATCATAAATCCTAGAGCAACCACTAAAAATAATAATATGAAGAGGTTTAAATCAAAAGTCAGCAGAGGAGATGAAATGAACTGCTAAGGTAACACTCAATCAACTCAAAAGGTGTCAGGAAAGAGAACAAAAGGAAAACTAGCAATGGGGGCGATTAAGAAACAAAGAACTTCAACCGAACCATATCAAGAATTGCATTAGGTGGGCTGGGTGCCCGGAGCTCAGTGGTGAGGACACCGGCCATATGCACCAGGGCTGGTGAATTCAAACCCGGCTCAGGCCCACTAAACAACAACAACAAAAATAGCCAGGCGTTGTGGCAGGCATCTGTAGTCCCAGCTGCTAGGGAGGTTTAGGCAGAAGAATTGCTTGAGCCCAAGAGTTTGAAGTTGCTGTGAGCTATGACACCACAGCACTCTACCAAGGGCAACAAAGTGAGACTCCCTCTCAATAAAAAAAAAAAGAAAGAAAGAAAGAAAGAAAACAGAATTTCATTAGGTATAAATAGATAGCACCCTCAAATTAAAAGGCAGAGATTGTCAGGTAGGATAAAACAGCAACTCTCAAATAGATGTACCTTAAAAACACTCCCCGCTACTTGGGAGGCGGAGGCAGGAGACTCGCTTGAGCCCAGGAGTTGGAGGTTGCTATGAGCTGTGATGCCATGGCACTCTACCCAGGGGGATAGCTTGAGGCTCCGTGTCAAAAAAAAAAATTATGATAGTTAAAAATAGCACACTTGTGGGCGGCACCTGTGGCTCAAAGGAGTAGGCCGCCAGCCCCATATGCTGGAGGTGGCAGGTTCAAACCCAGCCCCGGCCAAAAAAACTGCAAAAAAACCCCCCAAAAAACAAAAAACAAACAACCAAAAAAAACCACACTTGTGGGAAAATTTAAAAGGGGTGAGGAATTTGCAGCCTTGGGGGTCACTCCTGGTCTTCTGGATCCTTGAGTGCAGCCTTTTGACTGAATCCAAAATTTCCTAAAAAGTTTTGTGAAATTTAGATTCAGTTGAGGGACTACATTCAGGGATCTGGAGGGCCACAATTTCCCCACCTAACTGTGGGTGACCTTGGCCAAGTTTCTAAATTTCAGTTTCACTTATTTGTAAAATGGGATAATAATGTTGGTGAAAAAAAATGAGATAAAGCATATAAAGTGATGGGTCATAGCATAGCCTAGGCACTCAGTAAGCACCAACTGTAGTAATAATAATTATTGGGCATTTGTAACGTGGAGTGCCAATGTGGTTGTGTGTACTACAATGGAGAAATGCTCCTCCTGGCCAATTGGATATGCAGCTACTTGGTGTAGCTTCTCTACCACCTACCAGTAGCCTCTACAGAGACCAATCCAAAGTCAAGGCCAGGAGCTGGCTAAGCTGGGGGAGCAAGGACTAGGTGTGGAAGGGTGGGATGGGTGAGCAGCTTTACCATGCATGTAAGCTGGTGATTAAGAAAGAATTGAGGCTCAGCACCTATGGCTCAAGTGGCTAAGGCACCAGCCACATACAACTAAGATGGAAGGTTCAAACCCAGCCCAGGCCCGCCAAACAACAATGACGGCTCAACCAAAAATAGCCAGGCATTGTGGCAGGCACCTGTGATCCCAGCTACTCGGGAGGCTGAGACAGGAGACCCGCTTGAGCCCAGGAGTTGGAGGTTGCTGTGAGGGGGACAGCTTGAGGCTCTGTCTCAAAAAAAAAGAGAGAGAATTGAAAAAGAGAGGAAGCATGCTGGGATGGGCTCTTCCCTAACTGAGCATCCTTCTTATGAAAAAACACAAAAAGGCAAGGAACAGACAATACTTTTTTTGAAGTATAAATCTTCTGGCAGTTTTTTAAATCAGGTAATTCATGCAATGGTTAGCATTTCTTGTATCGTTCTTACTTTTTGTTGTTTTGTGATTTTCAGTGATGCCTACAAGAGGTAGGCATAGTTCTAGGTAGTGGATGTTCTTTTAGCCAATTAAGTTGACCTCATGTCTATTCTGTAATGTGTTCCGACTTAGGTTGTGTTAAAACGTGTTTGATCTCATCCATGACCTTTGCGGCTCCCAGCCCGTCTACTCCATTGTGCCCATGGTGCCTGTAATAGGGACCCTGGTATCCTCTCTTTTCAGAGTCCGGTCCTATAGTCGTCAAATGCTTTGACACTTCAGCATGTCCATGCTGCCTTAACAGGAAGGCACAGTATAAATCAGAGATGGTACATAAAAACAGTTCCCCTGATTTTCTTTTTCCCAGTAGCACATGATACAACACTGAATAATTGCTGGGTATGTTTGAAAAATTGGAAATACAGTTCATTAGGGAGCTTGGGAACTTAAAAATCAGGCTGCCTTCAGGAAAATTTATGAGAGGATTACAGTGTGCAGCCACCAGAAAATGGGGCAGCAGGAACCTGGGCTGAATTGATGATCTTCTGCCTGAGTGGAAGCTTCAGCCACTGAGCAAAACTTTCCTTGGCCAAAGTGACTTAGGGAGAAAATTGTTTATGATAAATGGAATGAACAAATGAACGTCCGGAACATCTAGGGAATGCAGTCGAATCCACAAGGGCAATATTGCTTCTGCGGCATTAGTGGTTAAAACATCCAGAACATGTCATTCACAGAAGAGACAATACAAATAGGAAATGAGCCCTCGGTAAAGGATCCAGCCTCCCTAATGATTATAAGAACTTAAAGCACAAAACCATGCAATTCCAGTTAAGCTGGTAAAGTAAATTATAATTATACAATCAAAATCTGGCAAGGCTTTTGAGAAAAGTTGTATTCTCATACCGACATAAATTAGTGCAATATTTCTGGAAAGCAGCATGTGTGTGTAATGAGCCATGAAACATTACATCCTTTGGCCTGGTAAACATACATTTGAGACAATCTCCTGGAAAAATAACTCAAACAAAGAAAAATAGGAAAAAACTCCTAAAAATCATAAAATAAAAAGAAACTATGGGGCAAAGTAAAATATAATATTGCTATTAAGAATAACAAGTTTGTGTACTATGAAAACAAATAGAAAAGTTCACATACAAAACAGCAGGTTGTTCCTTAACATTAGGGATAGGTTCTTGGAAACTGCCTTTATGTGAAGTGACATATAATTTTACACAGAGTAATTGACATGAACAAGAGTTACCTTCCTTTAACATATTTCTGGTCATGAGAACATCACCAGACTGCTCAATTAAAACCCCAAACACTTCTAATATTAAACATTGAAATAAAGGGGAACTATATATACATTTCAGAAAGATCCATAAAAACCAGTAAAGTAATTATTTACCCTAGTCTTTGTGAATTAGTGAGGCATGTTGGTCATAGTGCTGGTTCAATTAGGGAATAAATGTGGATGGGATCACTGGCTCATGCCTATAATTCCAGCACTCTGGGAGGCGAGGCAGGTGAATTGTCTGAGCTCAGAAGTTTGAGACCAGCCTGATGAAGAGCTAGACCCCATCCTCACGAAAAATGGAAAAACTAGCTGGGGATTGTGGCAGGCACCTGTAGTTGCAGTTACGTGGGAGGCTGAGGCAGGAGGATCCTTTGAGCCCAAGAGTTTGAGGTTGATGTGAGCTGTGATGCTACGGCGCTCTACCTGGGATGACATAGTGAGACTCGGTCTCAAAAAATAAAAAATGTTTGCAAAGCAAAATTTGTCGGGAGCAGCTCCTCCTGCCACACAGTTCAATGACAAATAACAAGTGTGGCAGACCTGCCGAGTGCTTTCCTACCCCACTGTGCCTTTGGGCATCATCACCTACTTTATGACCGTCTATGTGACAATACACTGTGACCCTTCATTTTCCAACCTGCTTATTCCAGCTCAGAGTCGCAGGTGTCCAGAGCTGACCCTGGTAGTTCAGGGCAAGGCAAGAACCAAACTGGGCAGGAGCCACTCATCACAGGGCACACTTAAACCCACACCTGCTCAGATGGGGACCATTTAGACACTCAGCCACATAATGTGCACAGCTTTGGGATAGAGGAGGCTACCAGCGTTGCCCAGAGAACTCCACACAGACGTGTGATTCTGTCTGAGAATCCGTTTTTTTCTCATCATCATTAATGAAAAGACCTTATTTGGGGGCCTGCTGTAATGCCAAGTAAGAAAGAGCTGAACTCAACTTCATGCGTTTGACAGTCGGTTTGTTTTTTTAATAAGAGCCCAAGCAACTATAAAGCCAAGCAGAGATTATTTGGTTTTGTTTCATAATGGGTTGAGAAGTTAATTTGATTTTTCTGTCACTTTGATGTTTTGTATTTATCTCTCATTACAAAAAACACAGTCTTAAAGACTACACTTTGTATTGTCATTTATCCAACACAGAGAAAAGGTAAACCCTTCCATCTCCACTCTGTGGCTCCTGACAAGCTGCACAGATCTTACGTAGTACACAGCTGAAACAGCACAGAAACTGAGTCTCGGAGCCACGCAGATTCCCTGCTGATTTTACAGGGCAGGAGTGTGTGATTACCAAGGACCTTGAGTGAATGGAGGAGAAAATCATGTCAGGTCAGCTGTCTGGTGGCTCATCTGAGTAGAGCTTTATCCACTTGGATCCGATGCCGGAATTGTTGGGCTTTGGACTGCGTTATTCTCAAAGTGAGGGAGGCCAGTATGGGACAGAGGCCAAGTGCTGGCTCCTTTCCACTGGTAAGAATTTCCCCCCTAATTAAGCTAACACCAAATTTCACATCCCAGGCTTCCTTTCCTTCTGGTCTGATTCTTCTTGACCCATAACCTTGGCATCTTTTGAGGTTATTTTCGCTATGTTATCCACTTCTAATAACAGCAACAATAATCTTAGTAAAATACAGCCTCACGTTGCCTCCAAGTGGCTACTAAATGTTCTCAAGGGTTTAGACACAGACTTCCTGTTCTTTACCAGTGGCCATTTCCTTTTTGTCCTTGCCCCGTGTACGCAGGGTACTAAATCTAGCCGACACCGCCCTTCTTTTCCTCTCCTCAGCAGCAGACACCAGAGTCACTGGGCTTTGACAGAGAGGTCTGCTTACCTCATGCACTTCTCAGAGTCGGAAGGTGGTGGGCCTTGGTCAGCACCATCTGCGTTCCTCAGTCACGTGCCTGCAGCCAAAACGGAGAGGTTCACGCTGCCACAGTTGAGCAGGACAGCACGCTGCATGAGCACACGTGTCACAATTAGGAGAGAGAATGGGACAGGGACCCGCAGGGGTGTATGCCTAAGAGGTTGTGACAGAATTCTCAGGCTCTCGTTTCCAAATTCTTTCTTCCCTCTCTTCTCTTTCTCATGTTTTTCTTCCTTCCCCCCACCTGCTTTACAAGTTAAAGACCTTCAGGCCTAGGCACAGCAGCACAGGCCTGTAGTCCCAGTTACTCAGGCAGGAGAATCTCCTGAGCCCAGGAGTTTGAGGTTGCAGTGAGCTAGGATAGCGCATCTGCACTCCAGCCTGGGCTGCAGAGTACAGAGACCCCATCTCTAGAATAAAAGCAAAACAAAAATCAGGCACAAAGCTAGCAAGGTAACAAGTATTGGGTATGCCCCAGGCATCAGGCACTCTTACCTGTATCAACCTGTTTAATCTTCACCAACACCCTATGGGGTAGATGGGTAAGTCATCAGCCCGTTTCCAGCTGAGGAAGGAGGTACAGAAGGTACAAGTGAGCTTCAAACCCCAACAGGTGGCCTGCAGTGCGGCCTCTTGGCCACTGTGCTACGTGCATGAGCCTCCTGATGGGGGAGCGGCCGGCTAGCCTGCGCTCTGGGAAGGGGCTGACGTGGAGGAGACCAAAGCAAGAGTGAAATGGTGGGTAAAGGAACGTGTGTGTGTGTGTGTGTGTGTGTGTGTGGAGTTTGTGGTGTGTGGTGCATACATGTGAACACCTTGACCCGTCATTCTGTCATTTACTCTGTGTATTTTATTTTTACTTTTTAACATTTTAGAGACAGTGTCTTGCTCTTGCTCAGGCTGGTCTCAAACCCCTGAGCTCAGGCAGTCCACCCGCCTCTGCCTCCCGGAGTGCTAGGATGATAGGCGTGAGCCACCGCGCCCGGCCTTCACCCAGTCACTTAACCTCTCTGTTTCTCAGTCCCCTCATTTGTAAAACTTCAAGAATATTAATAGTACCTAGCTCCTCGCAGGATCGTTGCAGTGATTAAATGTGTTAATTAAAGTCTTTAGTGTTATTTATTTATTTACTTTTGCAGAGACAGGGTCTTGCTGTGTTGCCCAGGCTGGTCTTGAACACCTGGCCTCAAGTGATCCTCCCTGCCTTGGCCTCCAACACGCTGGGATTACAGGTGTGAGCTGCTGCACTCGGCATAAAGTCCTCAGAGCAGTGGCTGGGGCATAGTTACTGTGCCGAACAGGTGTGAGCCATTAGCAGCAGCAGCAGCAGCAGCAGCCCCCAGCGTGTGGCTACCATTCCGCCTCCTCTTCTTCTAGACTGGTGGTGGTGGCAGCAAAATCACATTTCTAGCAAGTTCCCAGGTGGTGCCGGTGCTTCTTGTCTGAGAACTACACGTTGAGAAGCACTGAGGTGGAGGGACTGGAAGCTCGCCCTTTCCTACATCTCAAGTTCTGTTTGTTTCCCTGAGTTGTCTCTGGGTTATTTTTGCTTCCTGTGTTTACCTAGAGGGAGGGACCCAGGAACTCTGGCCAGTTTGTGTGGTTACCAATAACGTGAGGGGAGCTGACCCAGAACCTCCCGAGGGCCAGTTTCGGCAGCATTTGAAAAGTAGGGCAGTGGCAGCCAGAGGCAGACTCCAGCCCCTAAGAAGATGGGGCCAGCAGACCCGGAGTGCGGAGTGGGCCAACACACCTGAACAGGTGAGTCCCTGAGTGAGGACAGCAGGTGATCTTGAGAGTAATAGGAAAGGAGAGGCAAGAGTCTTTCTCCCTGGAAGAAAACATCCTTTAAGCAAAGGTGGAGGTGATGGAGGAAACTGCCGAGAAGAAGGAAAAGACCCCTATTTATTAACATTAGCTTGGAATTGTGGCGTTTGTAGGAAGCAAAAGCTGGAGGCACCTTGATCTGCCCCAGGCAGGTGACAGCTTGCCTTTTACAGAGTAGATGATACTGTATAAATGAAAAAAAAAAGTGAGAATTGCAGTCACTTTGTGACGTCTGGAGAGGGAAGGAAATGGGGAGTGGGTTGTCCTGTTTAGGGACTTGTATTTATGTGGCTGCTGATTTCAGAGGTCTGAATTCTTTCCAGCCCCAGCTCACTCTCTGGGTTTCAGTGGGTGATGCGTGACGGGACTCCCAGGCCAGGGCTCTAAACGAGGGGTCCTCAAACTTTTTAAATAGGGGGCTAATTCACTGTCCCTCAGACCGTTGGAGGGCTGGACTGTGGGCCCTGGGACGAGTCGGCTGCTAAGCAGGACAGACAGCGGCGGCAAAAACACCCTGCGGGCCGGATAAATGTCCTAGGCGGACCGTAGTTTGAGGACACCTGCTCTAAATCCTAGTTCCCTCCTGGGAACTTTGCTGCTCTGAGCACCTGGAGAGACAGTGTGGGATGCAGATCAGCTTCATGATAAAGGTTCTGCTGCTTCTAGGCTGCAAGAACGGAGCTGGGCTGTGATTCCAATTTCAAGGCTCTTTGCACCTGCATCTGGTTTATGCTCTTAATCACTGTATGATGGTGCTGTTTCCCAGCATGTCACAGTCCAAGCCTAGTGTCTGGAAGAATGGCTCACAGCAAGACCCCTGCACTGAGGCAGGACGGCTGCAGAGAGAGCTACCCCTGGATGTGGGGTCACAGGCCCTGTTGGCTCCCCATAGCTCTCCTGGGAAGGCCGGATCTGTGCCAGGCTCTGCTCTGCAGCTGTGTTCTGCACCTTGGATTCCTGACGAAGGCAAAATAATTGCTGCTTCCAGCTATAGCCAGCTGGCCTCGGCCGAAGTCACCGGGAGAATTCTGCTGTGTCTTCCAGGCCACCCAGTTCCAGCTTTCTGCTCTCAAGAATGACAGACTGTCGGGCCTCTGCATATTAATCTCAGGGTTGAAAATGAAATTAATAGAAAAGGAATAAAATACCACTGTGGGGTTGTGCAGCCCAGAGTGGTGGCTGATGGTCTGGGGGCTTCCTGTGCACCCCAAACAGGGAGGTGAGATTTGTTTTGAGGCTGTCGGCTACTGATTGGAGCCATCGGTAGAGGAAGAGTTTTTCAAGAGAGTCAGCCCTTAGATGACTCTATCCTCCTAGATGGAAAAAAATTTCCCTCTATCCTCCTAGATTCTTCAGCTGGGCCCTGTCAATTAGGTTGACAAAATATACATTAAGAGGAGACACCCAAACAAGTGTACTGACATGTGTATCACACGCACATACACACAGGCACTCAGAGGAGTGACTCAAAGGGGTGGTTAGAACTTGGGCTTGTATAGCATCTCAAAAGATGCAATAACATTTTTTTTTTTAAGAAAGAGTCTTATTATGTCACCTCAGTAGAGTGCTATGCCATCACAGCTCACAGCAACCTCAAACTCTTGGGCTACAACGATTCTCTTGCCTCAGTCTCCCAAGGAACTAGGACTACAGGCTCCCACCACAATGCCTGGCTATTTCGGTGTTGTAGCTGTCATTGTTTGGCAGGCCCAGGCCGGGTTTGAACTGTCTATCTCCAGTGTATGTGGCCGGCGCCCTACCCACTGAGCTATGGGCGCCACCCCGAAGAACAATAAATTTTTAAAGAATTGACGAAGCAAAGGAAAAGGACCTTGAGTTTCTAGGGCAGCTATTGTGGAAGGTAAATATATCAGGGATCTAATGGAAGGTAAGAGCTAGTTAGAAAGGTGAGTCACACGGATTTGTCTGCCGGCTTCTCCAGGCCGATGAGGAGTCGTCCCTGGTGATTAACTTCTCTCCTTCCTGCAGTGAGGGGAGAGGAGACCCATTCACAGATGCATGTTCTGCTTTTAAGCAAATGAGGGAGAACAGAGATCTGCTTTTGTATCTGCTTCTTCTCACTTGTCTTCAGCTCAAAATAATCTTTATGCCAAAAAGGCATATTTTAGAGAGGCACATTCTGCTACCCTTCATGTTCAAGAATAAGATAGATGCTGGGTGCAGTGGTTCACACCTGTAATCCCAGCACTCTGGGAGGCTGAGGCTGGTGGATTGCCTGAGCTCACGGGTTTGAGACCAACCTGAGCAAGAGCAAGGCCCCATCTCTTAAAAAAAAAAACTAAATGGGTGTGGTGGTGGCATGCCAATAGTCCCAACTACATGGGAGGCTGAGGTAAGAGGATCACTTGAGCCCAAGAGTTTGAGGTTGCTGTGAGCTATGATGCTACAGCACTTTACAGAGGGCGGCAAAGTGAAACAATGTCTCAAAAAAACAAACAAACAAAAAATAAGATGGCATATTTAAAATTCTTTCTTCCTTTATTTCTTTCTCTCTCTCTCTCTCTTTTTTTTTGAGACAGAGTCTCACTATTATTGCCCTTGGTAGAGTGCCATGACATCACAGCTCACAGCAACCTCAAACTCTTGGGCTTAAGCAATTCTCTTGCCTCAGCTTCCCAAGTAGCTGGGACTACAGGTGCCCAGCACAAATCCCGGCTATTTTTTGTTGCAGTTGTCATTGTTGTTTAGCAGGCCTGGGCCACGTTCGAACCTGCCAGCCCCCATGTATGTGGCCAGTGCCTTAACTACAGAGCCACGGGTGTTGAGCCTATTTAAATTTTTTTCTTTTAAACATATCCCTTCACCTCTCTTCCATTAATCCCAAGAATGTTTACTATTCCACTGAAATTCTGGTATTTACTCAAACCTACGGATGCAGAGCAGTGGGCTGGGTCTGTCGGGTGGGGTGAATTGAGGGCTGAGTGTCACTCTGGGGAAGCTTGCAGATGAGGTAGAGATGGTAATACAAGAGAGGGCAGCTGACTGGAATCCTAACCGGGAGTTCAACCTCCAGGTCTGGACTACCGTCCAGCCTCCTCCCAGGATAGTACAACCTCTCCTTTCTTCTGGGGAGACCCTCCTTTACCCTTCCAGCCCTACACCAATCTCTCTGCCTTGTTAACAACCTACTTGTCCTCCAGAATTTACCATTGGAGATACCCTCTTGGTTTGGCGTCAATAACTTTGGCGTTGCCTTTTCAGCTTCTGGAAGTTCAAAGGTTTCCTCCCTTACGAGGTGGGTTGGTGAGGTTTAGATGAGAGAGCCCTGGTGACCTTAGAGCTCTCAGTCTTTTTCTAAGCCCTTCTATGCCTTTCTCCCTCTCCTCTGCCAGGAAAAATTCCCACTTCTCAAACACCCGGGTCAGAAATCACATCCTCTTTGAAGCCCTCCGGCCTCCTCCAAACAGACAAGTCAACTACAGCCACAGGCTCTTCATCCTCTTTTTTGTTTGACATCTTAATCCTGGTGCCCTGAGGTCTGGCCATTAGTGACACATTCCTCACAGGGGCCAGAGATTTTTGGACCAGTTGAGTCCTCTGTGAGCTCTTCCTGCTTCTGTTGTGCTAGGGAATAACCTGATCTATTTTGATTTAAAAGATTGCTTCTCAGAGATACAAGTCTTGGGTTGAGAAATGACCTTCCTGGAGTACGGGGCTGGGAAGGATCTTCACTCTGGAAGTCAGAGCTTCGGCTGCTCCTCTGCTTGGAGCTGTGTCTTAAACATGGAAACATGTGCCGAGCGTGGGAATAACAACAATGGTTTTTAAGCTTGACTGCACTTGGCAGTCATCTGGAGAGCTTTGAAAATACCCAAACTGAGCCATACCCTCAGAGGTCCTGATTTAACTGGTGTGGGAGGGCAGGCTGGGTTGGACTCTCCCATGTGATTCCATGTGCCACAGGTTGAGAACAGCTGCTTGGATGGGCGGCCTGACGACCGTGGGGACCTTTAGTTAGTAACCCTGGGGGAAATGTAAGGGAAGAATTGTGAGAACTAAAATATGTTCATTTAAAATTAAGAAAACAAAAAAAGACAGCTCAGTGAAAACAAGACCCGCGGAAATAAATTCAGATGTGATTCTAAAATGGCCTAACCTAGCTTAAGATAAGAAATGGATGCGGAGGAAACAAGAGATGGTCTTGCTCACTTAAAGGCTCAAGGCCAAAAAGGAGAGGCCTTTCCTGGAGTCTGAGAAACACCAGTTTAGTAGGGTTTTAGCTGGAAGTCAGAACAGTTTCAACTGACCATCACTGCGGTGCACAAAGTGAAGACCAAAAGGAACCAAGTGTGGGGCAGCACCTGTCTCCATGGAAGCATGTTGGAAGGAAGGACGTGCACAGAGGCTGGAAGTGAATGCTGATCTGGGGAGACATAACGCCAGGGTTGGGGCCTGTGTACCCAAAGAGGGGAGGATGAGTGCCTCTCTGAGCATTTGAAATATATTTAACCACATAGTGGGTTGTCCAGGGTCACAACTTCTGTGTTCTGTGTGGGTGGCGTCCCTAGTGGACCATTTCTGGGACAATGCAGGCGGTGTCCTCTTCAGTCATACGGAGGCCTTGCCCACTGCATGTCAGTGTTTCCCCCAAATCCCCACATCCATAGTCAAGGTTGGGATTTTCACTTGAACCTGAGAGTGAGGAGAAATTAATTCAGAATCCCATGGATCTCTCTGGTGGGGAAGTCTCTTCTTGCTTAGATGAGAACTCAGGAGTCTCAGGATGTGAGATGAGGTGGCCTTTTCTGTAACACAGCCATATGTGTGACATGATGTTTATACAGATAAAAAAAACCCATGTCATTAGAGAGGGCATAGCCCCTACCCCGTAGGACGAGCTTGGGCAGCAGTTGCCAGGTACGCTTCAGAACTTAGAGCATGTAGAGAAAGAAGGAAAGGCGTCCCCTTCTCCTGATTTGTTAAGATTGTTTTGTGGCAGTGCCTGGGGGAAAGGAGCAGGATGAAGAGGGTTGTGGATGCAACAGCACAGGCTTCAGGTCCAGCGGGCCTCACCCTGCAGACTTGGTCTCTTGGGGAGTGGAACGCTTCCTCTCGGATTACAACCAACGTGTAAAGCCTGAACAGAAAACATCAGAGCACTCAGAACTGTGAAGATGAAGCATTATTTTAGGAAACCTAATTTCAGTCATATTTATTCGTGTTCCAGGTTATCACGGATCATATATTTCTTAATGAAAATCTCTATTTAAAAAAGTAAACAGCTGCTCCTTGACAAGTAGAGTAGGCATAACCAGTCTTTCAGTCTCGGGGCCTGGCCACTTCAAATTTGCCTAGTCGGTAAAGTCTCCATTAACTTTGCTATAAAAATCCAGGGTTATTTTTTAGTAACAAACGTGCCAGGAGCAGGCAGTAGTTGTGTGTGCCTGTTAAGAGCCTTCTGGAATGACAGAGTCTCCACCTGAGCCCTCGAGGGCCTTAGTGTTAACAGGGCCCCACCAGGAGGCTTTTCCTCACTTATTATCTGTGACTCACCTTGTCACTTGAATTGCTGCTTCATAGGAGTTTGGGCCAAAATCAAAGGCTTCTTTCTAAGGCTTTATTTTAACAAGCTATCAGGCCTTAGCATTTTCATGGATGAGCTAAGGTTGTCATGATGACACATGGAAAAAAATACGCCCTTGCCACCCAAAGCTGTCATTTTTGTTTGTTTGGTGAGACAAATGGAAAGGGTCCGTGAGGTACTGTAAATGCTTGAATGCTTGACTGTGAAATGTGTGAAACTCAGGGATGGGTTTCAACCCTGAGAAAATTAGTATTGGCAGTGCTGACAGAGTGATTGCTTTCTTTGGGCCCCAAGCAGAATGAATTCACATTCAAGGCTTTATTCTAAACACCAAAAGCCTGTGGACCCGAGCCCTGTCGGCTTGGAAGAAGGCCTGACATTGTCTACATGTTGTGTCAGGTGGAAGGATTTGGTTGTTGCCCAAGTTCAGGGCGGTTAGTTTTTAAAGCAGTGAGATATTGCGAGGACATAGATTATAGGAAAACTTTGGGCTCCGTATGCTGGAACTGTCCTGACTCGTTTTTCTTTGTTCTATTTGGCCTTCAGGAATCCCCTGCTTGAGTTCTTCCTGATTATCATCCTATCAGTATTTAAACGCACAATCTGAAATGTGAACTGAATGTGCCCGCTCTTTGCTTTGCACGGGAGAGGGTGACAATTTCTTCTTAATAACCTCTCTTGTGCTCATTAGGGAGAAAATGCCATATACGGCCAGCTTCCAGAGGCTGCTCCGCCGGCCCGGCCTGGAGGACAGGCCCTGGAGCCAGAACATCTGGGTTCCTCTCCTACTGCCACTGTGACCCACCACTGACAGGCACCACAATGGCAGTAGTAAGGGTGTGTGTCATCTGCCCTCCACCTGCAGACAGGGGCATGCGCCATCTCTAATCCTACAGGCAAACCTTCCAGATTTGTTTTGTCCTCTATTTTGCAGATGAAGTTCTTAAAACTCAGAAAAGATTAAAAAAGAGCAACACACCACTGCCACATGTATCTTTCCCCTTTATTTCTTTTTTTAATTCATGTGATTTGCCTTTCCCACTTCCCTTAGGGCCTACTTACTTGTGGCAGGAAGGAGAATCTGCTTATATTTAACTGCAGTCCCTTTAGTACCAGATAGGCCATCCAAAATGAGGTCTCACCTGTATTTTTTCATGCTGGCTGCCATCTGTATTCTGATTCTAAAGTTTGATTGGTGCTAATGAGTGATGCAAAAGGAGAATGATGAAGTCCCCTGATTGTGCATCAAATTTGAGTGACTCTTTTGACACTTGTTTTCTCTAAATTTTTGTCATGCACATTTTCAAACACAGAATTTTGGAGAATAACGTAGTGAATATCTGCACCTCTACCACTGGATTCAAGAATTGTTCATATTTTACCATACTTGCTTTATCTACCTATAACATTTTTCAATCATTTGAAATAAATTAGAATTGTTATGGGCCTTTACCCCCAAATGCATTCCCTAAAAATAAGGAATTATCATAACTTCATAATCATCTAATATCAAATCCATATTTGAATTTCTCCAGTGTCTTCAAGTATCTTTTATAATTTATTCATTCAGATTAATATGAGGTACGAATGATTAGTTTGTTTCTAAGGTAAAGTTCAAGTTGTAGTCGAGGCCGTTGACCCCTTCATCCTGGGGGTGTGCTGCACACCCTCACCAGGTGCCCGTCAGGCGAGAGTTTGCCAGTGCCCCGCCCTCCTCTCCCCACTTGAATATACTTGTGTTATTCTCATAGTCTTATGGGCACGTCGTTGTTTTTCTGTTAGATTCATATTAGTATTGAGCACATTAAACACTTGCATTTCCTTTCTTATGATATTTACTAAGAAGAATGTGTTCCGACTCCATACAAGTAAATACAAAAGATGTAAAGTCTCCATCTTTTTTAATAGCTGAATAATTGATTTTCGTTTTGAACGAGGATTCAGTCAAGCTCATGACGCTGTATTTGATTGTCATTAGTCCTCATTGTCTTTAGACATGAGAACTTTGGACATTGACGTTTTGAAGAGACCAGTCCCGTTTTCTGGAGGTTGTCCTCCCATATTTGGGACCGTCTGAGTGTTTCTGCTTTTCCTGTATTTCCTGTGAACTGGAGGTCAGATCTGACGGTGTGTGGATGAAAGCTGAGCACATCTGGCAGGGAGGCCCCAGGGGCCGCACTGGGCACGTCAGACTCACTGCAGCAGAAGATCCCTGATGTCAGGTCGTTCTACTTTTTAATTTTTTTTTTATTTTTAAGTTTTATTTTTATCACTGTTACCAAATACACATCAGAAAGCATGTCAGCAGTGCAACCTATGGTAAGTCAGTTTATAACAAAACTGGACAAGGTAATTGTGTTGACAGAAAAGTTTCTGGCAAAGAAGTACACAGTACAGTCAATTAAAGCTGTAGGTATGGATACAAAGGCAAGTGGAAAATCAAAGACCTGTGCTACTAGGCAAGAAAAAACAAGTTTGAGAAAAGAACTTCTCGGTACTGACCTACCTCTACATTTATAGTCCCACTTAGTTATCTAAAAAAACAAACAAAAAAAAGACCTGGCTTGCTAGCTGATGCCTGTGATCCTAGCACTTTGGGAGACTGAGGCGGGTGGATCACTTGAGCTCAGGAGTTAGAGACCAGCCTGAGCAAGACCCTCTCTCTACTAAAAATAGAAAAACTAGCTGGGCATTGTATTGTGCAACTGTAATCCCAGCCACTTGGGAGGCCTAAGCAGGAGGACCACTTGAACGCCAGAGTTTGAGATTGCTGTGAGCTGTGATGCCATGGCACTCTACCCAGATTCTGTCTCAAAAACAAAAACAAACAAAAAAAGGCCTCACAATGAGACATCAGAAAGAATAGGGAACCACAATGTCAAGAAATGTTGAGATCAATATGCTGTTGAAACAACTGATGGACATGTTATAAACAACTGTTCACTATGTGTTGTACTATTCTTGCAGTTCTGAGAAGGGCAACAAACACGAGGAAGTACTCCTTCTAATTGGCTTTGGTTTAAATGATTTTTCACATTTTTTCTCACCATATCTTCATATCAAAAATAGCAATTACATATTAATGAGCTAAAATGGTGGTAGGGTGTTTGTTGTTTGTTTGTTTTTAGACAGAGTCTCACTTTATCACCCCAGGTAGAATGCACTGGAATCGTCATAGCTCACAGCAACCTCCAACTCCTCAGCTTAAGCGATCCCTCTGCCTCAGCCTCCTGAATAGCTGAGACCACAGGTATGTGCCTCATAGAGATGGGGTCTCACTCTTGCTCAGGCTGGTCTTAAACTCCTGACCTCAGGCAATCTTCCTGCCTTGGCCTCCCAGAGTGCCAGGATTATAGGTGTGAGCCACTGAGCCAAGCCTAGTGGTGAGGTTGTTTTTTTCAATTTAATTTTTCACTAAATCATAACTATACATTTATGGGATACAATGTGATGATTTCTTTTTTGAGACAGAGTCTTTGTCACCCTCAGTAGAGTCATAGCTCACAGCAGCCTCCAATTTTTGGGCTCAAGTGATTCTCTTGCCATAGTCTCCCATGTAGCTGGGACTATAGGCACCTGCCACCACATCCGGCTATTTTTTAGAGACAGGGTCTTGTTCTGGCTCAGGCTGGTCTCAAATCTGTGGGCTCAGGCAGTATGCCTGCCTTGGCCTCCCAAAGTGCTAGGATTACAGGTGTGAGCCACTGCACGCAGCCAATGTGATGATTTGATATACAATGTGGAATGCTTAAATCAAACTGATTAACATAACCACCCCCCTTACATATTTTTGTGTTAAGACATTTATGATTTACTCTTAGTTATTTTGAAGTATACCCTTGCCTTGTGCACGTTAGGTGAGATCCCACCAAATGCCCTGCCTCCTCCCACCAACTAGTGGTCGATTTTAATATTCATAACCAACTGCCCCAGTGCTGACGTAGGAGACCATAAACAGAATTTATTGATTGTAACTTGATTTCTAGGAGTGATCAAAAGATAGCAAAGATGGGACCCTTTGAGAGGGGGAGGAAATCCCTTCTATTCCAGATTTGATGCTGTTGAAGAGTTTAGAAAGGAATGTTAAATTATTTAAGGCTTTTCAAAAAAGGAGAAAAAGAGTAAATCCTACTGAAAAAGATAGGACAGCTTTACATCCTGCAACGTAAATGTTCTGCCGAGGTGGAGCTTTCCTCTTCTGTGTTGTGGTGAATAAACATCACTGAGTTCCGTCGGTGCTATGGCTTTGCAGCCTGTTCATTCTAACACCATGGTGGTCGGGTTGCAAAAGGGAATGCAGTGCTCTGTCATAAGGGACATCCCTCTCATCCAATGACTTTTGTTAGCATTTGTATTAGTTTACTACCCCCAGAGAGCGGCTCAGTTCTGAAGGTCAGAAGTCCAGAATCAGGGTGTTGGAGTCAGGTTCCTTGAAGGGCTGGGAGGGAAGGATGTGGTCCTCTGTCTGTGGCTTGTAGGTGGCTGAATTCTCCGTATCTCTTCACACGGTCTTCCATCAGGGGTGTTTGTGTCCAAATTTCCTTTGCTTAGAAGGACGCCAAATGCACTGGTAAGCCCCTTCCTCACCTGCCCCATGGCCTCATTTTAACTCCGTTGCCTCTGTAAAGACCCGTCACCACCTAGCCAGGTTCACTGAGTGCTGCCCGAGTGGAGGCCAACACCCTGAGACGGCAGGGGTGACAGCAGAGCAAGGGTTGAATATCGCAGGCCCCAGGCCAAGAGGTGGGAGGCGTTTCTCAAATCCATCTCCCCAAACACTTGGGAGAGAGGGTCTTTGAAGATAGTTAGGCCATTGCGTCTGCTAATTGGCTGGGTTTGAGTAGGAACTCTGGAAAGGGTCTTCTGAGCTGAGTTGGTTCTTGGGTGGGAGTTGCAGTAACAGTGGAGTCAGTTCCTGAGTGTGGGCCACTGGTCTGGGCGGGTCAGCCGTTCCCCCAGAATGCAGGGCCTGGGAGATAACTCAGAAACTAGCCTTAGGTTTCACAAGGGTGACCTTATCTATGGGGAAAGTTGGGGGACATAGGTCAGCCCATAACAGCCACTGATGATTCTTGCCTGAATCTGTTATTGCTTAGTTTGAATTTCTGGAAAACAAAATGCAGATTTGAGGGCTGGTTTATCAGGGCCGGTAACTGGTGGATTCTGTGAGAGAGTAAGAAGCAGGCCTGGGCAGAGACAGTTGAACTGCACTGCAGTCACATCAGATGCCTCGGTCTGGGGACCTGGGGTCCTTAGGAGATGTTCTAACTTGAGGCAAAAGGCCAGGTCTTGCACCCCTTTATCAACTAAGCACTAGACGTGGGCTGACGCCAGGGATGGGGCAAACCTCGGGCCAGGCAGCTTCCTCCCTCTCAGGGAGGGAGACTCAGCTGTGAACTGTTGGGCTGATGATCCCAGCAGTTGAGGGGAAGAGCGCCTTGGTCAGCAGTTCTCAACCTGTGGGCCGTGACCCCTTTGCAACAATGAAAATACATCGCGGCATTAGGAAGGTTGAGAACCAGGGGCCCTGGGTGCTTCAGAGAGTGTGGAGCCGCACAGTGTGGCATCAGGCACAACCAGGGATTGCACTCACCCTGTGTTTTGTAGCTGGCACCCTTCTGAAAGGAAGAGCTTTTCCTCACTAACTGGGAAGGGATTCTACCCCTTTGTAAAAAGATGGGCTAAATGCTTACTTTTTTCCCTTTTAGTTATAACTTTTCCAAGTAAGGAGTGGACTAATTCAGTTGTACTTGAAGTTGCCTCATGACTTTTGCCTCTGTGAACCCTTTCTCCATAAAAAATTTTTAAAATCCTATTTTACATGTATTGATATAAAGACAACTATAATCTAGGCTGGATTCATTATTATGTACTTATTGTGATGTATTCTTTTCTTTCTGATAAGACGTATTGCAGGTACTGAGCCTGCTGTGTCTAACGGGCAAGTTAGCCGGCTTATTCCCCAGATCGGGGACAAGGTCGGCAGTATAGGAAGATGGTTGACTCAGAGTGTGTGTGTATGAGGTGACTGGGGGTGACTGAGTGGGACTGTCGAAGGGAAGGGCTACTTAGTTCCAGGAGGAAGTCGCCACGCAGGAAAGTGAGGTGGCCCAGTGTTGCCAGATCTTTCCATTTTGGGGAGGAAAACCCAGAAAAAGAGATTCTTGAATGTGAAATTCCCTATTTTTAATTGTTAGATGAGTTTAAAAAAAGACTCTATGGGCTGGTTGTGTCCAGTTTAAGCAGTGAGCATCCCAAGAGGGATTCAGTACCTTGGAGAAAACCTGACACGAAAGGTGCTTGTATATGTTTGCGAGGGATGAATGAATAATTATATCTCACTAAAGCATCTTACTAAAATTAGGCTGACTTCTATCCCTCAGAACCAAGTGAAGGTCAGAAAACCAGGTCCTGGATTGTGCTGCAAAGAAAAAAAAAGTCTGTCTTCCCTCATTCACAGCAACGCGAAAAGACTTGGCAGGAATAAAAATGTGTGAGGAAAACCCCTGAAAGTGGAGTTTGGAGTTTGTAAACCAGGTCGGCTGCCTTAATGTGGTAGTCACTAGCTAGGGAATTGCAGGGAGTTTCGGGTATCTGAAAAGAACACTGTATTAAATTTTATCTTCTTTGATTCTATTTAAGTCAGAAACATTATTGTGGTGGAAACAACCTTGAAAAGAGAGTGTTTTGTAATTTGGGGGCAGGGAGGAAGCAGCAAGTACACCTCACTGCCAAATATATTTCCCTTTCTGTCCCTGGCCCGTGGTTTCAAGTCAGAGGCTGGTGTGGTCAGACCCTGCTGTGCTCACACCACCTCTCTCTCTCTTTTTTTTTTTGAACGTGGTAACATTTATTTATAACTTTGTCAAATCACAAAGAGGACAGTCTCTGGTTTATTAAAAATTCTAAAACGTGCTTATAAAGGCAAGTGTTGTCTTTATGCTTCGTCAAGTTTTTCTTCACATTTTGAGGTTCCATGTTTATTTAGTGTATGGATTTATCAAAATGGAAACCACTCTATTAATCAAGTTAGGCAGTATCTACAGAGAGAAAAAAATAAGTTCTTTTTGTTGTTTTTTTATTTTGGATTAATATCAGGGTACACGCAGGTAGGGTATGTTTGCATTTGCTAGGTAACGGCAAGGACCTTTCTTGGTCAGAAAAGAGGGTGAAAAAATGAACGATGTCCTTGAGGAGAAATGGGGACGGAGAGAAAGTAGCATCCCCCGGGAGGCTTTCCCTGACTTTTCACTTTCATTTCCAGCCCTTCTGACTAAACATAAAAGCAACAGTGGTGTCTAGGGCTCTTCTCCAAAGACCATTCCCCCTCCAAGGCTTCGTGCCCTGCCCTGCAAAGGTCTGGTTGTCCTGGTTTTTATGTTTCATTGCTGCAAACTCCTGCCTTAAATTTGGGGTTCCCAGCTTTTGATCACCAGCTGTTTTTAATTCCATTAGAGAAATTGTTTATTAGGAAAAAAAAAGGTAATACTAACCTATAACTACCCAGATAATTCAGATGATAAGGGCAGAAATTATTCTTTCTATTTCCCACTTCCACGAAATTGACCAGTTTGGGTGCTGTTTTTTTAATTTACAGCTTTCTTTAGAGCAGCGGTTCTCAACCTGTGGGTTGCGAACCACAGGAACTGTGTTAAAGGGCCGCAGCATTAGGAAGGTTGAGAACCACTGCTTTAGAGGGACCGACATTTTTTATAGTATTTTCCCATTTAGAGGCAGAGTCATTAATGAGCATGCATAATATGTAATGAACATGTAGTGTATCAGGTGTATGCCCCTCTCTCTACATGCACACACACATGCACACAATTTACCACCCAATAATTCAAAACTGAATAATTAATGAAAAAGAAATTCAGTGTGCCCATAGTGCAGTAAATCATTCACTTTGTCCTCAGCTATCCCCAATTCTGGTTTCAGTAGTTGTGTAAGATGGGAGTTACCCTGAATCAGAAACTGTGTGTTTGCTCTTCTCAAATTCACCACAGAGATTCTGAGCAGGCTAAGGACCAGGTTAAGAAGAAAGAGTCTCTGTTGAGACTTGGGGCAGCCCTTTCCCTGGAGCCTCTGCTTCCGGGTCACCCTTAGCTTTGCAGTGATTGCCTAAGAATAATGGTGTTTGGCCAGGTGCCCTGCTCTTGCCTGTAATCCTAGCACTTTGGGAGACCAAGGTAGGAGGATCCCTAGAGCTCTGGAGATCGAGAGCAGCTTGAGCAAAGAGAGACCCATCTCTACTAAAAACAGAAAAATTAGCTGGGCATTGTGGTGGCCACCTGTAGTCCCGGCTACTTGGGAGGCTGAGGCAGGAAGATCACTTGAATCTAGACGTTTGAGGTTGCTGTGAGCTAGGCTAAGGCCATGGCACTCTAGCCTGAGCAGCAGAGTGAGACTCTGTCTCTAAATGAATACATAAATGAATAAATAGAATAATGGTGTTTGTAGTCATGGTTTATTATGCTAAATATTATTATGTGCTAAATACCTTACACAGACATCTCGGGTATTCATTGGGGGTTGGTTCCAGGACTCCCTTGGGGTACCAAAATCCACAGGCACTCAAGTCCTTGATATAAAATGGTGTAGCGTTTCCAAATAACCCATGCACATCCTCCTGTATTCTCTAAACCATCTCTAGATTACCTATAATACCTGATACGGTGTAAGTGCTGTGTAAATAGTTGCTGTACTGTATGGTTTAGGGAACGGTGACAAGGAAGAAAGTTCACATGTTCAGTACAGATGTAACCATACATTTTGTTCTGTTGAAACCATACATTTTAAACCTGCAGTTGGTTGAATCCACAGATGTGGAAGCCCGGGATAAGGAGGGCTGACTGTGTACACTTTCATTTCACTCACAACCCTTTGATGCAGGCTCTGTTTGGTGGTAGAGGGACGATTCCAGGTCACCTGGAGCCCTCTCACTTCTCGGTGACAGGAGCCAGCATTTTCCAGGAGTTGTTCCAGGGAGCTCCGATTTTCATGCCTAGTGAGTGACTCGCCCCACCCCCTGGAGAAGTTTAGTGTTATCTGAGGGGAAGGAAGAGGCTTTGAAGAAGAAAGAGGAGGAGGAGGCCGGAGGCTCTCTGTCTAATTTATGCCGTTGAACACTTTTCTCAGGCTCTTGCATTCGTATCATTGTACTGAACAGACATTGGTAGATGACAAAAATAAAATAATAACTTGGACTTTTTTTTTTGTAAAATGTTAAACAGTGGGCAGCCCAACTTTCCCTCCCTCCCCCCAGCCACTCAGTTGGGTCAGCTCATTTTGTGTGCTGTCCGTCAGGGGCAAGGCTGTCAGCACCATCCTGGGACAGCTGAGCATTCTTAACTTTATGTTTAACAATTTTTTTTCTCATCAAAGGATCTTTTTTCTCTCATAAGACTGTGTCTTCTCACACCAGGGCACGAAGTCATGGACCAGAGCTCTGAACCCCTGTCTTACCATAGAAGGTTCTAGAATGGTGTTTTGGACTCTCTTGTTTTTCTTATTAATGAGGAAATGGAGGCTGGGAGTGGATAAGAAAATTATCAAGGCTCTTCCAGTTCCTAATCTTGACTCTAGGTGGTGAAAATCACCCAAATAGAAGCCAGAGGAAGCCCACAGGTACAGCCTGTCACGCCAGCCTCCTGTGGCACAGAGCAGCTGAGAGGAGGGGACAAGTGTCTGCTGGAGTGCTGCCCGGGAGACAGCCAGCCCACACGGTCCATGCAGCCCACTTTAGGCCTCCCACTGCTTTTGTATCTGTCGTTCTAAATCTGATCACATGGCATTCTTCAGTGGTATCCTATTGTCCTCAACTTCAAATATATCTTTCTAGCATCATATACAGGTTGAATATCCCTTATCCAAGTATTTTTCAACCCTTTTTTATCTCATGGCACACTTGAACCTATAGTTAAAACTTCCACAACACACTTAAATTACGTTGGTCAAAAAGAGTTAAAAAAAGACTATACTTAATGTGCTTTGAATTTCTTTCAAAAATAACAATCTTTAAAATTTTTCACAGCACACCTAAGATCCTCTCATAGCCCACCAGTTGAAAATCACTGCCTTATTTAACATGCTTGGGGCCAGAAGTGTTTCAAGTTTGGTATTTTTTTCAGATTTTGGAATATTTGCAGTTTACTTACTGGTGGAGCATCCCTAATCCAAAAATCTTAAATCCAAAATGCTCCAAAGACCATTTCCATTGAGTGTCAAATGGATACTCAGAGAATTTCACATTTGGGGTTTTCTGATTAGGGGTGCTTTCATTCTACCCCACA
>CAUYQV010118792.1:0-19092 GCA_963574575.1 Galagoides demidoff
AAAGTATCTATTAAGATTAAAGTCTGTCTTAATAGGAGACAATATTGCAATAAATCTGATTTCTGTCAGGTAAATATATATTTTGGATAGTTTAGAGACTTATTCAATAGTTACTTGAGGAGTTGTAGTTTACTTTGTTACTTTTTATTTTAGGAAAACAAAACTTTATGTGCAAACATAATGCTCTTTCTGAAATTAGGTTAAGGACTTAAATTGCCTTGTGAGTTTGTAGATATAATTGTCTCTAAACAATTACACACATCCCCTGTAAAGATCTTCACATTTGATGATATTCTTATCAGCATTATTAGCCATCTCCCCCTTCACTCCAAAGCCTAGTGAATTAATATTGGTCAACTCAACAAATAATTAGTTCAGTGAGACGGGAGATTGTTATATTATAAGGTCTATGGAAATATAACAATTTCCCCTCTCACTGAACTAATTATTTTGAAATAACTAAGAGTAAATTATAGATGGCTTAGCACAAAAAATAAATAAGTGAGGTGATGGTTGTGTTAATCGGTTTGATTTAAGCATTCCACATTGTATATGAAATCATCACATTGTACCCCATAAATGTAAACAGTTATGATTTTAATTAAAAATTAAATTTAAAAAATTAATCAAAAAATACAAAATTTGTTAAACTCTTTTTACCTGCTGAAAAAAAAAATTTCTTTAGAGTTTGATGTTTGTTTTCCTCACGTGGTTTAAAGATGTCCTGTTTTTTAGTAGTTCTATCATATATTAAATTAAATTATATATAGTTTAGGAATTATATATAATTAAAAATAAAAAGTATAGTTTTACATCTGTCTAGAAGTTTTAAAATATAATTGTGATCTTTCAAGCATTGTCCATTGGCTGTAGTTCTAAGTAATGCTGATCTCAATTCTCAACATTTTAGTCATTAATATTCTAAAAGAAAAACTACAAAGTACTGTTGCTTTTTCAATATTTATAAATCTTTCATCTGTCTAGTGACTTCATTTCTAGTAATACTACACAATTTATTGCCCCGTGTTGAATTTTAAAAAGGCCTTCTATTAATATTCCTTATAATCTTACGACTTGAAGCATTCACCTCTTGATTTTAATGCTGGAAAGATACACATACCACACAGCAAAGGCTCCTGTCACCATTAATCACCAAGCAGTTAAAAGCATAAGTATTTGTATCCCAAGTTAGAGAAATTTGGCTTGGTTATATCTGGGAAAAAGCACTCTCAGTGCATATTGAAAAATATCGATTTGTTTAATAAAATTAATCAGATAATACCTTCTGTCCTTCAACCGCCATGACATTTTTCAGAACCATTTAGTCACTGAAGGAAAATATCTTTTACTTGTGGGAAAACTTAGAAAGCACATGGTATTGTGTCTGGCCCAGGGTAAGTGCTCGACCTCTGTTAACTGTTGACCACTTATTCTGTTTTAGTGTGGGATACTGTTAGTTATGCTGGGAGTCACCTGGTTTTCTCTTCCTTCTCTTCTCCTCCTTCTCTGGAATAAGTGAAACCAAAGAATTCTCATAGAATTGCAGTATAATGAAAGGATGAACATACTAGATGTTCTTCTTGCTTTTCCTTTTCCTCTCCCACTTCTTCTTCATCTAATAAGTGGTTTCTCAAAAAACGAAAGAGCCCAGGGTAATTCCCGTATGGAATTGATGCCGTAACTGTTTTGCCCCACCCAGCATTCACTGGCAGGTTGCTAATTTAAGATTCTCTCTGTGCTGCCTTCTCCCTGCCAGTGTTCGTGTTTGCAGATTCCCCACCCCTCCCTTGATTCTGTAGCATCCCTTATACCACTTAGGTGGTCCAGGCTCCTTATGTTGCAATTTAGTCTGGACCCAACCTTCCCACTTTCATGCCAAGGAAGAATAACTATTGTTCACTTCTTAATTCATAATTTCAGCTCATGTGTAGAGGGACAGAGGTTTTGTTTTAATGAATACATGCTATAATTTTTAATAAATTTTTCTGAAACTAAATTAGTCCTGACATGCATTGCTTTACTGGGAGACTGCCTTCTTAGTCCGATGGTGCCAGACTGTACTAGAATCACCCTCAGTATGTTACTCATTAGTGAGGACTCTTCCTGAAGCCTGTGTCCTCCAGGGATTAATCATGAATACAGAAAGAGACAACCTTTTTAAAGAACCACACAACATGTAACCAGAAGTATATAAAAAATATTTAATGGTAGATGACAAATCCTAAAAATTCTAATGAAAGAAAAAATAGTTAATATTCTGCCTTATTACTTAGTAAAAATTTTAAAGGCACCATAATATTAATTTATTAAGTGATAGTGGTCTACCAATCTCAGATAGTGGAAGAAATATTACATTAACAATATCTAATGCCAAAATAAGGGGTGAATGTAGTTTTATATGGAAACTCTAATAGTAGATTTTTGTATCACTAATGTTGGCAAATATTTTTTCTGTTTTAAATGAGTTATAAATGGATTTATTAATATCTTGAAAATATATACTTGTATGTACAGTAATACCACACGCACATACACACAAACACAAATGCACATCTAAGAAAAAATCTCAATTATTTGAACACCAGGTGCTAGGGTTTTATAAGTTTGACTTGGAAAACCCTTTAACCACAGGTCAACTCTATTTAGCAAAAAGTATTCTGAAATCAGATTTTATATTTCCGTGGTACGTAAACAATAATATACGATAAATTTCTGTAAAATCTGTAAATATATTTTCTTATATTGTGAGTTCTCTAACTTCTTGCATATAAACACGTAGCATGTAGCCCTACAGATTTAAAAAGGTGAGTTCTTTCTAGGTCTTTGGATTTTCTATGGAGCAGGATTTTTTCTTCATTATCCCCTTCTGCCTACAGCACTCAAAGCATTACCATAAGATAATGAAAACTGTCCTCTACTATGCTAAGGAACAACTTAAAGTATCAGATCATATACAAATGTATTTAATGATGCCAAATAATTCCTGAAGGTTTATCACGTGCCTTGCACCCACGAATGACATTATGAGTGCAAACATTTTGCTTCCGTAATATCATTGGGTTTTACCCTCCAATTACAAAGAAGCATGGAAAAATTAGCATCTGAAGCATAATTTCAACGTCTGTATACTTCTCCATGGACACAATGACAAAGTGTGAAGTTTTAGCATGCGACCCACACATTTCCTCTACTAAGTTTACTTTTTGCCCAAGAAGGTTGAAGCAGATGGCTGGATTCATCCTTACAGAATACTTTTGATTGAAAAAAATGATTATAATAAGTGAAACCAAAGATTCTCAGCATAATGAAATAAGGAACATGCTAAATGATTTAAGCTCAATAGAAAGAAATAAACTTGTTCTGTGACTTAATATGATCATATTCTGTGGCTTAATATAGTGATAGCAAAAACAAATACGATAAAAAAGGACCACCACCCTCAGGCAATGTAATGTTTTTTTTCTACAATCAAGTATGTGTACTTTCTTCTTTTTTCCTTTTTTCTTCATTTCAAAATATTAAGGGGAGAAATGTTTTTATTATGTTTTATTATATTATTTATTATTGTATTACATTTTATTATGCGTTTATTATTTTATTACCTAATTAGATCAGGGCTTTTAGTGTCCCTATCAGGAGAATAAATAGCTATCATTGTACCTGGTAGGTAAGTACTGATGCCTCAGCCCCTCTAGCCCTCCTTGGTTTCCAACGTACTTTACATCTCCTTGTGCCCATGTGTGTACATCTTTTAGTTTTCTGTTATCAAAGAATATATTTGGTTTGGTTTTTTTTTTCCCATTCTTGAGGTACTTCACTTAGGATAATGGTCTCCAGTTGCATTCAAGTTGCTGCAAAAGACATTATTTCTTTCCTTCCTATGACTGAGTACTATTCCATGGGATATATACACCACATTTTCTTTATCCATTCATGAACTGATAGGCGTTTAGACTGATTTCACACCTTTGCAGTTTGGAACTGTATTATGATAAACATTTGGGCACAGGTGTCTTTCTGATTAAATGACTTCATTTCCTTTGGGTAGATAGTCTACATTTATTTCTTTGAGGAATCTCCATCCTGCTTTCCATAGAGGTTGTACTATTTGCTGTCCCACCAACATTTAGAAGTGTTCTTTCTCTCTGAATCCACAATAGCATCTATTGTTTGGGACTTTTTAATAACAGCCATTATGACAGGTGGATGGTGAGATTCTTGGTGACTTTTATTTACTGTGACTTTTATTTAATGATGTTGAGTATTTTTTTCATATGTTTGTTCGCATTTGTCTATCTTCTGAAAAATGTCTCTTCATATCCTTTGCTTTTTTAATGGGGTGTGTTTTCTTGCTAATTATATTTATTGATTTGTGTGTATTAATCCATCCTTGTGTCCCTGGGCTCTGGGATGAAACCTATTTGGCCGTGGTGAATTTTCTTTTTGATGTGGGTTAAATCCAGTTGTCTACTATTTCTGAGGATTTTTCCTTCTATGTTAATTATGAATATTCCTCTATAGTTTTATTTTTTTGTTGTTTCCTTTCCTGTCTTTGATATTAAAATGGTAGAGATTCCTTAGAATGAGTTAAGGAGGATTCTCTCTTTGATGTCATGGAACAATATCTGTGGGATAGGTACTAGTTTTTCTTTATATGTCTGATAGAATTTGGCTATGAATCTGTCCAGTTGGGCACTTTTTCGTATTGCTAAATATTTCATTACTACTTTAATCTTACTGATTTTTTTTATCTGTTTAGGATGTCTGTTTCTTCCTAATTTCAGGTTTGTAAGATTGTATGTTTTGAGGAATTTATGCATTTCCTCCATGTTTTCTGTTCTGTGTGTATCAATGTATAAAAGTTATTTATACAGGAGAGTTTTCCCAAACTTGGTTTTGAAATCATTTGATGGTCAACTGTCTATTCACCAGTTACTTACAGTAAAGTACCTTATAAATAATAAATAGTGAATACTCATTTATTTAATTATAACAATAGTCTATCACCATAAAGTAACCTAGGTATCCCATGATGCTAATCGCAGGAAAATTTTGCCTGTGAAGTTTACTTTCATTTTGCATTTCATAAATCCTTTCCACCTAACAGTACAGAACCTACAAATCAGAACTGAATAGTATGACTATGACATTTGGGGAGATTCTTAATCTGAGGTTAGACCAAGCGAAGTAATGAAAGTTATTGCTCACTTAATTTCATACCCTAACTCAGAACTTGGCCAAACCATTGGATGTGAAAATTTCTCTGGTGAATATATTGAAATTGTGAATTGTCAGAAAAGATTATTTGATGAAACACTATGTTGTCTAAAAATTTCCCATCCTATTGTAATATCTTCGTTTTTAGAAACAATTCAAACAACTGTACACTTTCATCTATTATCTATTTCAAACCAAATTGAATCAAGTATGATCAAGTCAATTTCATTTTTTTCTGACCATCAAAAAAATTAGTTTTTATACAAATAATTGGGTGGAGCTTAGAGACAACATGGGCAATTAAATGTAGGAAATCCTGTATTGTCATCTTATTATTTGAAACAACTGGTTCAGCTGAAATCTGGGTTAACATATTACAATAGATTTAGATTCTGGACAATTTATTACAGAAAAACTGAGATATAACTAAATGGCCATTTCCTTTGAGAGCTAGAACTATTTTTATGTTGCTTTTGGCTTTTAAACCCAGAATTTACACATGATAAGTACTCAAAAAATATGTATTGATGCAAATTAAAAATTTTACTATAGTATAGTTAAAACTTTACACTCTTGCACATAGATATACAGGATGGCCATAAAGTTTGTGTGCAGTTGCAAACAAAGTTTACGGCCACCATGTGTAGTTTTTAATAGTAATATATGTACATAAATACATATACTTGCTAGAGAGTACAATAAGAATTTTTAAATAGGCTCGGCGCCTGTGGCTCAAGTGGCTAAGGCGCCAGCCATATACACCTAAGGTGGCAGGTTCGAATCCAGCCCGGACCCGCCAAACAACAATGACGGCTGCAACCAAAAAGTAGCCGGGCGTTGTGGCGGGCGCCTGTGGTCCCAGCTACTTGGGAGGCTGGGGCAGGATACTTGCTTGAGCCCAGGAGTTGGAGGTTGCTGTGAGCTGTGAAGCCAGGGTACTCTACCACCCAGGGGGATAGCTTGAGGCTCTGTCTCAAAAAAAAAAAAAAAACAAAAAAAAAACAAAGAATTTTTAAATAGTAATTATAAATACTGTGAAATTAATTATAATAGCCCACATTTAATACATCCTTATTTTTTCATAAAAAATATAGAAAGATAAAGAGCCATATGAATCTCTTCTCTTCCTTTAGTTCTAATATACTTATATTGCAATGTGACTAATAATTTTATTGGAAATATATGTGATATTTTAATATTCATTTTTTTAAAAAGTAGATATTAATTCCAAAAATGATGCTTGTTATTCAATTGCTATGGTACTAAGGAAATGATCTAATTGGAATGGAAATTACTAGTTTATATGACATTACATTTCTCAAAGATTCATGTATTTGTTGTTCACAACTTTTGTCTTCTATTATCTTTTGTTTTCTCTATTTGTGTATGATTTCAGGTTAAGAATAAGCAGTTTATACAGTAACCAACATTCTGTCAGTAATAAATTCTTTTATAAAGTAGTGCCTCCAATAACATTCTCTCTTGTGTGTGCTCTCTTTCAAGCTTTTGTTCCAAAATTTTATGTCTGTTTAACATGAAAAAAGATTTGAACAAAATCTTCCTAAATTAGTTGTGAATGAATCTCTGTAGACTAGTTGATGCAAATGCTAAATAATTCTTTTATGATCCAAAGTCTGGAAAATCTTATCTCTGAATTGCTCTTTATTGTCTGAATCATGAGAAAGTAACCTTGGAACAAATGTTCTAAAATTCTTTCTAGAATGCTATCAGAACTACATAATTTATCACAGTGACCTGTTTTCTCTAAGGTATTAAGTAATATAAATAAATAAATATACATAAATTATAGCAGAACAGTTGTGGGCTTGATGTAAAAGAAGATTCCACCTCCAGGGAATGTGGCCATCTCCTTGCCTAGATATGGTTCCTATAAGCGTCTCAATGTTCATTAAGACTGTATAATTCATGTGAAGGGAGCCCAGAATTGAATTAGATGACCCTTTAGGGTTCCTTAGAGACCCATGATTCTGCATTACTCTAAGTTGACCTTCACTTCATTCCATAATTCATTATTTGGGACACATGGATAGTTTTCCTTAGAAACAGATCCAGGTTCAGCTTCTGGTTGTAGTTCATATTTTTAACATATGACCACATGCTCATTGCCCTGCTACTGTTCAAGCAATAAATCAAGTGTAATAATTGTGCCCTTAGATATTTAGCCATAAATTTTTATTAATAATTTTGATAAACAGTTATACCAAACATGGAGATCGTAAAAATTACTAAAAGCTGCCTATTGAAAAATAAAATATTATTCAAAACCTCTTGAAATGTTTTTGAATATTGTATGCCATAGCTGTTGAACTCTGTTGCCTGAAAATCCAAGATACTGTAAAATATTTTGTTCTTCATAGTGGAGAACTTTTAAAACTAAAATCTCGTGGAATTTCTTGTGATGAGACCTTCTACAAAGAGCGAGCTGCGTTCTCTCTTTACTTTGAGCCAACTAAAGCACAACTTCCCTTAACCCAAAACAGTTTAGGTTTCAGGAATTAAGAACTTAATCTTTTTATTTGTAAATTTCTAAAACACTGTAATCACAGAACTTTGAAATTCTTGTAACTATGCTTACTCATTTGATTACAATAACTTACAGTAGAAAGACATTTTTTTGAAATGGCTGTCATTTCCTTCAAAACAGCATATAATTACCTTTTCCCTATTTTCTCTTGGATTCTTCCTGAATTGCTATTAGATTTAAATATAAATCCTCATTATTTATATAATTATAATGCAAAAATGTATTTATATATTGAAAAATAAAACATTGACAATAGACTGCTTCAACAACATTTAGACCCAGCAAATTAATGTATATTTGCCTTCAGCTTTATTATAACAAGTTCAATCTGTCTTGCAGATTTTCTCCCATTTTTTTCTTTTTTCCCATTCACTGGGAAGAATAAGAGTTGTTTTGAGCCACACATTAAATACTAACAAAAGCTAATGAGCAGAAAAAGGACCCTGCATATTTTTCATGAATCTGACACCACAGATAAACAAAACAGTCCTCAAACAATCTGCATATAGGCCCCAGGTTGGACACCTCTGGAAGGTTTGTTTGTTTATTTGTTTTGGAGAAATATACTAATAGCATCCTCAATTTAGTATACAATGAGTTTCATTTAGTAGTTAGCAATGTGGAGGCACAGAACTAAGCATTCAAAATCAATGAGAGGTTTTTTTATAAGCGAAATAACTATAGAAAACTAGAAACTATTCTCTGGATTTCTACCAGACCTCTCTTACCAGGTCCTTGAGTTGGTGTTCGGTTTGGAATGATGAGGAACTCAACAGAGGGTGGTTATCCCTGTTACCGCCTGTTTGAATCAGTGAATAGTTATATATCAGTGACTATTTCTTCTGGTTATACTGATGTCAAGAACATTGCTATGGAAATACTCTCTATGGAAATTTTTCCAATATCCCTACACTTCTTTCAGTTGGAGTATTATCTCCAAAGTAGTCTTGAAATGAAGCTGCTGTTGTTGTTTCTTGAGTTTCTGCTCCTTTATGGCTTAGAGAAAACTAAGTCTTCTGTTTCTGTTGCATGATACTCAAAGCACTGCCTGTTGTTCCTTAACCCTAATGGGTTGTCCAGCCTGTCCCTCCATCTTCCCTTCCTTCTTACGTGTCCATTTAACCCAGTGCTTACCAATTTAATGCAATTCTTAGCTAATTACTTCCCATCTCTAACACAGTAGAACCAGTACTTTCTTTTCTGGATCTCAACATTGTCTTTTTTTTTTTACTTTCTGGCTTGAATATTTATTTTTCTTTCATATTCCTAAAACAATAATTTCTGAGTCTGACAAGACCATCCACTGCTCATATATTTTCTGTCTTCAGATTTTTGTTTAAAAATCATATGATGTGAATAGGCTGCCATCAGGATAGCATTAATCTAGGCCAAGCCTTCAACTGTGCCAGTCTTGGCTGGTTCCCTTTTCCTTCCTTCCTTAAAGTCCTAATTCCATAAATGTTCTTGCAACTTATTTCCTCTTTTTTTTTTGCACAGTTTTTGGCTGGGGCTGGGTTTGAACCCACCACTCTAGCGTATGGGGCCTGCACCCTACTCCTTTGAGCTATAGGCACCTCCCAATTTATTTCCTCTTTTGAAGGAAATAAATCATCCAAGTCTTTTGAATTTTCTTTGGCCCCAGTGCCCCATGGACTTTGGGGAGCTTGAATGAGCATTGTCTACCTAGCCCACTCACAGATAATGTAAAGCTAAATCCTAACTAGAGCAGCCACAGAAATGATTCATCCTGTAGTTTAAAGTAGTAGATACTGTGCTGCTCACCAGTGCCCTGAGCTCTGTGTGGATACCCTCTTTCCCCATCATCACAGTTTGGCCTCAGTCATAATTGTTTAAAGAAACCAGAGTAGTCTAATATTAAGCCACAGCATCCTCCATGGTTAAAACCTTGGAGCAGGTCCTTTGTTCAAGTCTATCAGAGCATGTTTTTATTCCTGACACTTAGGAGCAGCATTTGTAATAAATCCAGCAATGGCCACCTTTGGTTCTTATACCTTTGTTGAGGTGCAGTTTTTGCAGAACCAAGTAACTAGGCTGAATCAGCAGAGTCTGACTTTACTTACTAGGCCTGCACACAGGCAGTGTTTGGTAAACTATCCATGGTCTGCCTGTGTCTAGAAGCAATCATTTTTGGTTAGAACAGGTAAGATCTTCATGTCATTCTGTTAATGTACAGGAAGGTGGCCCACTTGTAAACAGGTGTATCATAAGCAGATGTGCCCCAGCATGTTAGAAATCCCTTGAGATTTTCCTGCAAAACCTCAAGACACTGCCCCAAGTCATAATAGTAAAAAGTCAACAGCAAAAAAACACATCATGGCTCATTTTTCCCTCTACCAGCCACCAAGGTCAAAACTATTTTTCATATATTAAAATATGATGATCAAATCCATGGACACTGGTTACTCCAAAGGCCTCTGCAAAATTATAGTTAATGTTGTGGGCACCTGTAGCTCCAGCTACTTGGGAAGCTAAGGTATTGAGCCTAAGAGTTTGAGGTTGCTGTGAACTTTGATGCCATGGCAATCTACTGAGGAGCAACAAAATAAAACTCAGTCTCAAAAAAAAAAAAAAGCAAGTTGTAATTTAAGACTATGTGTCATGAATAAGGTAATAGATGTTAGAATTTTAGAAAATACCCAATAAACAGTACCCCCCTTCCCCAATGAAGTTTGAAATACAATAAGAGATAGGCAAGTGGTAAAACATGTGAGATCAAAATATTACCTGTATTAACAAGCTAATACTAGAATGTAGCTCATGTCTGAGAGCAAGTAAGTTGCCAAATATCTTTCCAGGGAGTCAGATTAGTCACCCCCATCCTAGCCCTGAATCCTATGTGAGGCTTCCTCACACAGACACAGAGCCTGCTCCTTCAAAACTATGAAGAAACAGAAGAGATCCCAATCTATGGGGCAACCAGAGAGAAAAGGGAAGGAAGGAAAAGAAAGGACTATTCTAACTCCAAAGTCACTAATTTGATTACTAACACCCTTTTCCCCTTTTCCTAGTGAGAACTGAGACTCAGGCCTGAGATAAGAATGGAATTTAGCTAAAACAGAATTCTTCCCACATGAAAATAACCACCAAGGTTAAGAATGAGCCTTCTTCACCACCTCCAACATTGCCTAGTTTTAAAATAATTTTGACCTTTTATTCTTGGTCCACATTTATGTTTAACTATAGGGTTTAAGTGTTGTACCCCTTAAAAAAGGGAGGACAACAAGGAAATCTTTCTCATTTCATAGAGTTTTGCACATACGTTTTAGTAAATAAAGTTTTATTGAAACATGGCTATGTCCATTTATTTACACATTGCCTATGGCTATTAACACTTTAAAGGTGGAGTTTAATAATTGGCATACAGACACTATTGATTAAGACCTAGAAAATAAAATTCCATTGCTTCTAGAAGGCACTGAGTGAGCTGACCTTAGGATAACTATTGTGCTGTAAAAAGAGAGACCTGATGGCACAGGCATAATCGCAGTGAACCACATCTGAGCTCACTTTAACTCTGTTGTCCTTTCTGTACACGAATATAAGCTTTAACTTAGTTTTTAAATACCATTTTAGTTAGATATTTCCTTTTAGGCATTAACAGATCAAAGTGACTGGTTAAAAAATTAAATCAGACTTGAAATCCTTGAATGCAGGGAGCAGACATTAAGTGCTTCGACTAACATAGTACTTTGCACAAAGTACATTCTTATAATGACTTGGAATATCGAACTGATGCACTTAAAGTCCCGTGGAATGAACACTCAGCATGAGGAAATCTGGGTTCTTATTTTGGCTTTGTATGTAACACTGTGAGATTCTTTGTTCAAGTTAATTCAAGTCTCTCAGTGTGTTTCTTCCTTTGAAGATGGCAGAAATATGTTTCTTAAGTCTCTTTTCAGGCCTAACATCCTAAGACATAAAACTGAGCTGAATTTATACTACCTTTCATACTAATCTGTAAAAGAGATTTTCTTTTTATACACACATGAGCATGCGTGTGCATGCACACACGGTGCCCCCAAAATGTATATACATTTAAGAAAAGAAAAAACTCTATTAAGTTCGTGGTAATATATATCAATAACAAACGATGAATACAAGTCATATGTGAGCAATTCTTATAATTTTAATTGCAGAAGTCAAATGTGATTTGAGTATTGCAATTTTAATACAATCTTTTCCTTTCTTAAAATGTATATACGTTTTCTTGGCCCTGTATGGGTGTGTGTATAGCTCATCATTTAAAAATGTGTGAAATGACTACTGGCCCTTGAACTTTTTGGTTATTTGCATCTTGAATGTTGAGAGAGTTGTAATGAATTTCCACTGACTTCTCATAATGATGACAAAAACAGAGCATTAAATGCCTTCAAAATCAAAAACAAGTCGTATTTAAGGAAAAATTGTCATCTGAAATACTGGACTTTTTCAAAAATTATAAATATGAAAATAGTAGAGGATGGAGAACACCAGCATTGTATGTAGAAATGTGGGGTAGTCTTTGATTCAAAGCCTAAAACAAACTTGGAAAATCTGACTACAAGAATCAATGTACCTATAACACAGCTAAAAAGAACACAATATGGTTTGGCCTCATGTCCAGCAATTAAAAAGTATATTGTAGCTTATAGGTGAGGACTTATGTAACAGCAAGAGACTAAATACCAGATGAATTAACAAATTGATTGTGCAAGCAACAAAACTCATTTCAGCTAAACTGGATTTGATAAATTGTATGACATTCTGTCTGGTAAATTTGAGGTTTATAATGTTCACTGCTTTCAACAAAAATAAAATTAAAGAGAACTTTAACATCTGACATTTTAATCTGTATATCTTATGATCCTTCTTATTAATCAATGCTTAATACTGGAACATGGTTTATGTTTTGTTACTCCATTAGCTGCCAAGTTTGATGTAGTCTTATCAACATTAATTGAACTATAACATCCCATAGAGACTAACTTTTACTCTTCCTATTTTTAAGAATGAGAATTACTGGTTCAGCACCTGTAGCTCAAGTGGCTAAGGCACCAGCCACATATACCTAAGGTGGTGGGTTCAAATCCAGCCCAGACCCGCCAAACAATGATGGCTGCAACCAAAAAATAGCCAGGAGTTATGGCAGGAGACTGTGGTCCCAGCTATTTGGGAGGCTGAGACAGGAGACTCTCTTGAGCCCAGGAGTTGGAGGCTGCTGTGAGCTGTGATGCCATGGCACTCTACCCAGGGGGACAGCTTGAAGCTCTATCTCAAAAAAAAAAAGAAATGAGAATTACTGTGGAGAAAATATATTTTTTTTCCTTCACAAGAAAGTCCATGATTAGGTTTCTTGCAAGTCGAAATAAAATTGGTCAGTACATCTTTTAAATTGGAACAGATAGCCACTGGTGTGATTGATATATGGTAACAAATTTGTTTAATGATGGATTGAAAGATAAAGAATAGATATTTACTATAGCTCCTGACGGTGCAGTTCTGAATGGATAACAGAGGAAATAAAGTTCCCAGCTTTCATGTATGAAATATCAGACCTTTTAAAAACTCAAATGTGTAATTATATCAGTTACTAGTGGTATTTAGTAGACATTGGAGAGAGTTAATGAAATAACATTTTTATATAGTTAGCACAATTACTGCTCGCTTGGAAAAGCTTGCCTGTGATTTCGGCAATGTGCATTCGTGAAGCATGACAACAGACTCAGGAGGCCGATTTTCACACCAATCTGAACGCTCACTTCAAATCCTACATTTCAAACTCCCACTTTTGTGGCAATACACTTACTCTATTTTAATTGCTGTTGTTCAGAAAATATTTTTGAAACCCTCTATGGGTCTCTCCCTAGGCAATTCATTTCCTTTGCGTGAAATAAGGAAATGAAAAAATAAACTTTTATTGTTTTTTACCACTGAGATTTGGGTGTTGTTTGCTACTCTAGTCTAGTCTAGCCTATCTTGATAGATTCAACATCTGTAGGCAGAATCGGATGTCAAATACAATGTCAGTACAACAGTTTCAAATATTAGAAACTAGTTTAATTTCTTGCCTTAAAAATCCTTCCAATTTTCTCTAAAAATAAGGTTCATGCTGTAGACCAAGGCCAGGGTAAAGTTCAGGAACAAAGCAAGCCACCTGAGCAAGCCCCATCTAAAAATGAGGTTTGTGCTGTAGACCAAGGCCAAGGTAAACTTCAAGAACAAAGCAAGCCACCACAACAAGCCCCATCTAAAAATAAAGCTCGTGCTATAGACCAAGGCCAGGGTAAACTTCAGAAAGAAAGCAAACCACCACACATTTGGAGAAAGATGGGATTTGAAGACAAAGCCAGGCGCTTGTAATTCAGGGAGTGATGCTCTGCCAAGTGTGACAGACAGGGTAAATTGCCTAGTGCAGCTGGCATTTACAGTAAGAGGCTGGTGAGAAATGGGAATAATGGGCAGTAATGTAAAGTAAATAGCAAAATTGGAACGTGACATTCTTTGAAAGGTCTTGAATGTCTAACTTAGCAGTTTGGATTTTATGGTGCGGGCAGTATCGTAGAGTAGTATAGTGACATAATTAAAACTGTTTAAGGGAAGTAATTCTGCAACAGTGAGAAGAATCATAGAAGAAACTCAGGTCTTGAGGTCAGTTAGGAGGTTATTACAGTAGTCCAGACAAGAGCTAATGAGAGCCATAATGTTATTAGAAGACCATGAAGGACTCGGATGCTAATCTCTTAATTATCGATTCAAAGCACTTTCTACTGTACCGTATTACTTAAAGATTAGCTCTGTTACCAAAATCTTGGCACTTGCCCTCAAGGCTGCATCAGGAGAACAAGGACAAGTGATTTGAGGAGAAAGAGAAAGGAGTTTCTTAATTTGCTGGCAAGTAAGGAGGATGGAGACTCTTGTATCTAAAATGCCATTATCCTTTACAGAAGCAGAAATACAGAGCTTTTAAAGGGAAAGCCCTTGGATCTAGGTTATTGTTGTTCAACTATAGTTATTAATGATTCTAAACCCAGCCCTACTAGAAAACAAAACCAGGACCACCACCCATGAGGGAGGCCCCCCACACCTCTACTTCCCAGGCTTCCATGATCTGAGCCATCTCCTGTAGCACAAAGAACTAAAAACATTTCTCTGCCCCTCCTGACCACTAGATTGAGGTAGCAATGCTGGTTTCCATTCCCACAGAGAGTGGGAGAAAGAGACAGAAAACATTTTTGTAGTTTGTTTTCAGGTCATTCTATTACACTTTCCCTACATTTTCACCACATAGATTATTTTGAAAGGTTATTTGTGAATTCACTAAGCAATATATGACCTTAAATAAACTTCTGTGAATACTTTACCTTGAAAATGACATTACTGTCAACTATTGCCTTCAGCTAGTGCACATGTAAAAAGAATAAACTTTATAGTTTTGTATTGTTATAAAACTCTGAAAACTTAGGTTATTCAAATAGGGAGGGAGCCAATTTTAAAAACAAATATTATCCAAAAGTTATATTAATGGAAGTACATGCAAAGAATAATAAGAATATAACCAATAAGACCACCTAAATGCCTTTTACATCCATGGTAGTGTTTTATAGATAAGTTCAGTGTCTGTGTTGAGACTTCATGTAAAAAGCAAGTTTACTAAAAACACAATTGGTGGAAAACATTCTTTCTCAGTAGAAAGGATGAAGACAGGCACCAAAGAACATGCATATTCTAACTACACATGGTGTTTTTGCTGAAAGTGAGAACAATGTAATGATAAGGATAAAAACTAGAGGTCTGATTCACAGATAAGAAACCTGAGATGGAGAGGCCGTGGATTGTTTGAGACATTTAACCATCAAATAAAAAGGGCATGGATTTGAACACAAGTATTTCCTGAAATATTTTTGATAGTCTACTTTGCATTAGTTTTCAAAGATTTTTTTTCAAAGTCCATATAGTCTAACATGGAGCATGTTTCCATTCAAAGCAGTATTTTGGTACAATAGCTTATTTCTCACTGGTAAGTTTCCCAGCTGGCCCATTGGACTCTTTTTATCTTATGATGTTTCTGAAATCCTCTCAATAATACCATGATTCCCCCATTGCTTCTAGTGAAAGACACTTATGAATTATAAGTAGAGGATTTGTATTATGATAACACTTCTTCTTTGATACAACAGCAATGAGTGAAAGCACGGGGGTGTGGGGTGATCAGCAGTGGAGCATGTGGGAAGGAAGGAAGCCTATGTTAATTCCAACTGTCCATCAGACATGAGACAGCATGAGGCAAGATCTGATTATTTACTGACTGTAGGCATACAACATGAGTTTGAAGTGAGTGTACAAATGTATTTTTCCCAAATAAAAAATTCTAGCTGTTAACCCCCCCCCAATCAATGACAATGTGAGACGATGGAGGGGTGGTTTCAAATGAAACATTTGTGTAGCTATGCTCAAGGCGTTTATTCTTCAACAGGTTAGACAATTACATATGTACTGGCCTTGGGAAAGATGAAGAATGCAAGGGAAGCATTAAATACTTGGGAGATGAGGAGAGAATAAAACATCACTTTTAACTGGAAAACCAAAAACAAATTCAGTAAGAGGAATTAATAGGTAGAGCCCTTGATGGAAAAGTAAAATTTATATTGGAAAAAACTGTAAGGACTAGTAAGCTGACCGAGGCATTAGTTGAGGAGTCTCTTAAAATAAGGGCAAGAAGTGACAGGCAGAGACTCTTTTTGTTACTGTTGTTATAGTAGAGAATCATATTACTGTATTCCCCTGAATGGATTACTATATTCCTTATATAATCCTGAATTCCAATCTAAGGCCTGGTAGACTCACTATGTGCATGTTATGGAACTATAATGTCTCTAAACCATGTCAAGTCAAATTGAATGGCATCCTTTGCCCAGTCTGATGTAAAATGTTTAAGCTAAATATAAATTTTTAGCATGAGGTATACTTCTTATTGGCAAATCTGAACAAATGTTGTGTGTGTTCCCTTATGATCCATTTATACACTTATGAGGTGAAGAAACTACTTCAAACTGACACTGGCTCCTATCTCTTTGGCAATAATAATGAATATTCAGCCAAATGACTGACATAATTGGCTCTTCTGAGATGGTAAGAGCAGTGGGGAGCCAGAGAAATTCAAAGTGAACACGTTTCTTCTGTTAATAGAGGCTTTTCCCCCCAATAAGAAAAAAAAAGAATTCTTGCATTTTTTTTTCATTCTGCAAGTGAGTTAACTACATCTCCTTGGATATACCTCAGAATATTCTGGGGCGGTTCTCTATGATTTTTTCACCCCAAACGGGCTATTTCTGTGTTCTCCCAATCTGGTAGCAGAAAAATAGGCTTCTTACTTCAAACATTATTAATTCATCACTTGTCCTTGTGTTATTCATGCTCGTGTTAATGTAACAGATCTTCATAGACCTGAAATGTGACCCATATTAAAGAAGCAGGCAATGTAGAGTTAAGGACAGCCTGGAAACTAGTTTAAGGCAGTAGACAAAGGGCCACAGCATGAATAGAGGGCAATGAAGGGCAATTAATTATCGGTATCCAGGATTGCTAACGGAAAGTTTCCAGAGATAAACAGCATAACAATTTTAATGAAAAAAATAAGCGTAATATATTTAATGTGACAATTTTGCAAATTAAGCGAAGGTTATTGTTACTCTTCCCATTTTAAAGAAAAGGAAATTAAGCCTTCTGGTTTAAGTGACTTGTTTAATGTAGCAGCTCTTGTAAGTGGCAAATTGATACTGTTTACCACATGCCACCAACTGTGTTAAGTGCTTGTTATTTTTTTCTTACTTAATATTCAGAGAAACCCGTGAAGTATGTCATTATCTGTGGAGTATAATGAGCAGCATAAAGCAATATATAGGTGGAGCATAGTATGTTAGGCTCAAATAATAGACCCCACATGAGAAAGCTTGCCAAATTAAGGACAGACATTGGGAAAAAGGTGTAAGGACTTGTGAGCCCAAGAATATCTTTAGTAATTCAAATCTGATACTCTATACTACTTTTCCGACTGGAGCATAATGTAGAATAAAAAAGAAAGATATTTGTGAATCAGTGTTTTCTCACCTTTGTTTCCTGTTGAGGAAAAGGAGGCAATGAATCCAGGAAAAATAGCTAGGCTTGCAAACAAGTGTAGCTATCCATTGTCCTGAAAACAAGTGTGGCTGTCCATTGTTCTGAATGATGCATTTCCTCCCCCACCCGAAAACAGCCAAGTGTACATAGGACTTAGATATACAATTGAAACAACACAAATTCTATGCTTTTTGTAATTAAGGAAAACTGAAATTTTAGTAAATTACCCAAATTCTCACAAGTTACTAAATTGCAGCTGAATTTTTTGCTGCAAAGATTATTTCACCACTCTTGAATACTTTCATGCTACATGTTAAGAAAGAACTTTTGTTTCTAATCCAGGTTTGTGAAACAGTCCACGCGTGAAACTTTACTACATCAAATTAATTTTGGTGAAACTGGTCGCTCAGTTTGACCATCAGTAGTATTAACATTAGGAAGTGAAAACAGTTATGATCAGTTCCTGTCATTTGGACTGTGCAAATATATAATTAAATTAATAGGCTTCTAGAATACCAAAATCTCTTAGGAATCGCTTTTGAGAGTGTTCTCTACTTTTCATTCTATGAGTCTAAGCAACAGTCTTTATGAATGAAGAAGAATAAACGGAAGCTGAGGGACTGAGATTGGGAAACTAAAGTGCTATTTCATACTTACACTTTTTCTAAAACCAGGAAGGAATCCCCCTTGTTATCACACATGCATGATTTCATACTTTAACAACAGGAAAGCATCATTTAGTATATATTCTAGTCTTGGTCAAATGAAATATAAATTCATATGTAGACATCACCAAAACAATCTACAAGACAATGTAGGGATAGTATGCAAGGTTTCCAATAGTTCAAGAAAAGGATCTTTCAGGTTAGGAAACTGAAAATAAACAAAGAGAAAATATAAAACCTCAACAATTGATGCCCACACTTAAGGGACTGAAGCAACTCTTGATAAGTAGACCTGATGGATAACTGAGCTACTTTGACCAGATGAGCAGATTAATTGTTTCTGGTTAGAATATCCCGAAGCAAAAAGTAAAGTTACTTATTAATTCATAATCCTGTCTTTCCAGTACGAAATTTTTCTGAAATCAACAATGAAGTCACTTTGCCATAGGTGGTCCAAAGTCTTAATCTATAATCATGTTGACACAGAACTTACTCTGGCTGGTGATCTACCAGTCCCAAAGAGGGAGTCCCAGAGATCCTCTTTCATTC